>ONZH01025679.1:0-36886 GCA_900303285.1 Rhinella marina | reverse complement strand
CGCTAGCGGCAGAGGGCATGATTCTGTGGGCCAAGTAGCGGGAGAGAGGAGCCGAGCAAGCAGCCTGTCCAGCACTGGCAGGGGAACGCTCTCCAAGGCCTTTGCCAGTTTTATGTCACCCCAGCAAGACACTGTCACCTGTCCCCAGTCTAGGCAGAGTAGGGGGGAGCTGTACAGAAAGATGGTGAGGGAGTACCTAGCTGACCATACCAATGTCCGTAGGGATCACTCTGCTCCATACAACTACTGGGTTTCAAAGCTGGACACGTGGCCTGAACTGGCGCTGTACGCCTTGGAGGTGCTGGCCTGCCCTGCCGCTAGCGTGCTGTCAGAGCGGGTATACAGTGCAGCTGGTGGCGTCATCACCGATAAGCGTACACGCCTGTCAACTGACAGCGCTGACAGGCTGACGCTTATTAAAATGAACAAAGCCTGGATTTCACCGGAATTCAAATCTCCTCGGGGGAAAGCAGCTAAAGATTAACATTACTTATGTATCCGATTCCTCTTCTCTTCTCCTCCTACTCCTCCTCCTCCTTGTCGTCTTTGCCTAACGCTGACCCAAACAACGCAATTTTTTAGAGGTCCAACTGGCACTCTTTTACCACAATTTTTCAGGAGGGCCCCCTACAGGCCCTCTCTTCAAACAATTTTTCCGGAGGTCCACCTACAGGCCCTCTCTCCAAACAATTTTTCCGGAGGTCCACCTACAGGCCCTCTCTCCAAACAATTTTTTCGGAGGTCCACCTACAGGCTCTCTATCCAAACAATTTTTCCGGAGGTACACCTACAGGCCCTCTCTCCAAACAATTTTTTCGGAGGTCCACCTACAGGCCCTCTCTCCAAACAATTTTTCTGGAGGTCCACCTACAGGCCCTCTCTCCAAACAATTTTTCCGGACGTCCACCTACAGGCCCTTTCTCCAGTTCTAGTTTCCAGTTTTATTTGCGCAAACTGCGTAAATTTTTTTTTTGGGATAGTTGTGAAAAATAATATTACCTGCGTATCTATATTGCCCAACATTGGATACGGTAGCAACAAGAAGACCAAACACATGCTGCCCACAGGGTTCCGCAAATTCCTGGTCCACAATGTCAAGGAGCTCGAGGTTCTGTTGATGAGCAACAAGTCCTTTTGTGCAGAAATCGCCCACAACGTCTCCTTAAAGAACCGAAAGACCATTGTGGAGAGAGCGGCACAGCTCGCCATCAAAGTGACGAACCCCAACGCCAGACTGTGCAGTGAAGAGAACGAATAAATATCTCTGTGGTTATTTGTGCTAAATAAAAGTTAAATAAACATAAAAAAAAAAAAATGATCTGTTCCTGTGCCTGATCCACCCAAGTTGAATCTGTCCCATCATGAGAAAGTCCCCCCTAGGAGTCCCCACTGTAACTTGCTTCCCATACAACTAACTCACCCCCTGACACCTGTGTCTCGCCATTGTCCACCACCTCCTCAGACAACACTGGTAAACTACGGGGTTCCAGGGAGTACGTGACCACATGCAATCTCCATCTAAAAAGTCATACTGAGGCTCACCACCATGCTTTACACTGCAATCTTATTACTGAGGCTCACCACCATGCTTTACACTGCAATCTTATTGAAAGACAGACAATCAGGGGTTCACCGCCAGGTTGTCAGGCAGCATTTTTAAGTGGGTCACCATTACCGTGTCCCTGAAAATTGCCTTGGGGTCATCCCCAGACTATTGGCCAGATTTAGAAAAAATGGTGCAATTAGGGAGCCTCAGATACATCCCTACATGCTGCCCCTGCTGTTTCCTGTCCATTTCCGTGGTGTTTCCATCATTTTCTGAGGTTTCCAGGTTTTCACCCAGCCTTCCCTAGTCAGAGCCCCGGTCCCCTGCAAAAAATGCTCGAGTCTCCCATTGACTTCAATGGGGTTCGTTATTCGAAACGAGCACCCGAGCATCGGGAAAAGTTCGACTCGAATAACGAGCACCCAAGCATTTTAGTGCTCGCTCATCTCTAATTATTAATCATTCTGTTCATATTGTACATCATTTATGGTCCTTATGTTATTGGTCTTTGGGATATTGTTCTATGTATCCATATACACCGCACTATGGACCCTCTATATGAGAATTATGGTTTTGTATATATTTTTTATTCAAGTCTTTTGCATGTGTACCCTTGCTATGGGTGTAATTATCTCTCAATCTCTTGTATATGCCAATATTGTTTAGGAGTCTGCTGTTTTAAACTCTACAATTAGTGCTTTATACCTACCTAATCTTGTCTTGTTCTAGCGCTATAGCGCTGTAGATAATTCTCGGCGCTTAATGGGGAATCCTGGGGCGTGACTATTGCTCACACGTTACTGCCCAGGATTCCTCAATCTCCGCCCGGCGGGATGACGTGCTGCGGGACGTAGGCATGTGACGGACCAAGCGCATGCGCACCCCCTCGGTATGCGAGCGTACTTCTCCCGGCTGCCGTACTCAGGGGTGGAGCATTGAGATGCCGGTGGCGCCTATGAACCCACTCCGGAAACATAGCGTGGTGGACGCCACACGCCTCACCGGTCATGGCTACTGTTTACTGTGGTACACTTTGGCAGTTAGTGATCCAATTGTTGCGGCCCAGATGGAGAATAAATGCTGGTCCTTCTTCATTTTCATATCAGACCCCTGATGAATTGGTGACTTCGACCAAGGAAACGCGTTGGGATTTGTTATTTTGAAGCATATAGGGACCAACTTCTCTACCCTGATGAACGCTTGTCAGTCACACATGCTTGAGGGAGAGATAGGGTCACCATTAGTATTGAGCGGGCATGCTCGGCCGAACTCGCTGTTCGGCCGAGCATGCCTACGCTCGGGTCCGCTCGGTGTTGGACCGAACACCGAGTGTACTCGAGCGCAATGCTCGAGTCTCTTCCCCGCACGTTGTTGTAATGTTGCACGTTGTTCCCCACATGTTGTTGTAATGTTGATTTGTACGCTAATGCGTACGATTTTATATGCTAATACGTACAAATTTGTATGCTAATGCTACGCATTGTTCGCTAATGCGTACAAATTTGTATGCTAATGCATACGCATTGTGCGCTAATGCGTACAAATTCAGTTAATTAGCATACTTTTACGAGTGAAAGGAATAAAAGAGGAGAAGTCGTGATTCTGACCTTTTTCTATTAACCAGACACCCTCCCCTCTTCCGAGGGGCGAGTGCCTGGTTTAGTCCCATTGACTAACATTATGCTCAACCCCTAGTGCTCGGCCACAGCACCCGAGCATACAAGCACAGAGATGCTCGCTCAACACTAGTCACCATAACTAGACTTGTTGATACAGTCTGGGGGATCGCCCTATCTAGGGTGATTCTTTAGCCCCTGGATAATTCAGATTAGCCTAGAGTGTATAGGGCAACGGAGGGGCAGAGACCCAGCATCCCTAGGATAGGGTTTCCTCCATGAACCACGATCCATCTAAGTGGTAAGACCACTCCTTTTATTTATTGCACCGTGTTGTGGCACAAGAGTGCATCACAATTTATTATTGTTATTTCTGTTTGTGGGCTATTGTTTTACGACTATTGAGTAAAAATTATATTTTAATTTTGGTTACCCATATTTATATTTTGTCTTGGCATCATACTGGGTTTCCTGCTTACCATCTCCAGGTGAACAATTTTCAACCTGGATAGTGTTGTTTTGGGTTGATTCTGTCACCCAGAACACAAATGTGTCCATTGATCAGGTAATGTTATTATTAATGGTTTAACATCAAATATGATACATAGCAGGAGTATGTGATGATAGCGGCATGCTGATTTCGATAGATGTTGAAGCTTTATATAGCAGAATTACACATAATTGGGCATTGCCATTTCCTCAAATCTAAAGGAGCACAATAGCAACAAAACAACAGCAATTGTTGTTGATAGTGGCATCTGAGATGTTAAATGATGGGTTTCATCGGGATCCCCATTCCCCGTCATTGTGGCTGGGTGTCTGCTGTATGATACAGCCAGCACTCGCCACATATGGCGCAGGCTCAATGCAGCAGCCCGCTCTATACATTCCCTCAGCCACCGTAACATATGGGTATACCTGACTTATAGCGATTTGTGATGAATTAATTTGTAAAAAATCTAATTTCTTTAATTAGCGTACAATGCGTAGCATTAGCATACAAATTTGTACGCATTAGCATATATATGGATGGAACTGGGATATTTAGACATCTAGAGGGAGGGAAGGGGAAGGGGAGAGATCTCACCTTCTCTGATGAGCATCCAATTATTGGGAAGAGAAAGATCAGATCATTCCAAAAAATTACCTGCTATGTTGGTGGTGTTTAAATGGGCCTTAAGTCTAGTAATCAGCCAGTAAGACATACAGAAGTCACAATACATGTATAAAAGCGTCTAGAAAGACAGTAATTTTGATAGCAAGCTAGTTTGCTCTGGTTTAATCAACACATACAGTCTAGCGAAATCAGTTGTTTGCCAAGCTAATATACTGAATAATTGGTGGAAAAAGGAGAAATCAAAATTTCCTTGTCTACAGCAGGAGCATACACTGTGGATTACTTACTAAAGAGTGGCATTTCACACACTAGCCTTAGTAAAAATGCTGTTAGGGTAAGATGTGGACAGATTACTAAGAAGGGCAGACAGTTTAATCATTTAGTTGCATCTGTGGCATCCATACTCCAGAAAATGATATCTACATCAGCTAGAAGCTGGCATAGAATTCACTTATGATGTAAGTCACACCATTTTTCTGGCATAAATTATAGTAAATTGTGCCAGGCCACAGAGGCACAACCTTCCACTAAGCTTCGTTTGGTTTCACAGAAAGTTTTGAGAACAGTAACAAATGAACAGATTCCCCTTTAGACAATTTCCATATTGTGTAACCACTTGCTAGTGTATCTATAATTATTTGTCTTCATTTCTTTTTAACTGTATCAAATTAAAGGTTAGGTTTTATTTACAACCTCATATTCTGTCTGACAGTTAATTAACCCTTTCCTGACATCCGACATACATGTCAGGTTTTTAGAAATGAGGCCCGCTCCTCATCGGATCAAGTGCCATAGCCACCGAGTTCCTGCTGTTTCATACAGCAGACACCAGTGACTAATGTCCATGATTGGCAGTACTGCTGACCATGGAGCTTTACCCCTCAAATGCCGTGGTCAAATGTGTCCTCGGTGTCTGAGAGGTCTAAAACACTCCAGAGAACAGGGAAAGCGTTATAAGCTCGTAATGAGTCTGAGCCTGTACTAGGCTTTCAGGCTCATTATCTGTATATTACAGTTCAGGTCAGCAGGTGACAGTAAAAAAAAAGGCAAAAAGGAAAATAGTTTTGAAAAAAATAAAAAAAAAACATAAAAACCATATAAAATTTAAAATCACCCTCCTTTCCCTACAATAAAAATAAAAATAAATAATTAAACTCATGGGCATTGCTGTTTGCGAAAACACCCATACTATTAACATATATATATAAAAAAAACGTGTCCCATATGATGAATGGTGTAACAGAAAATAAAAGTATAAATGGCTAATTCGTAGTTTTTTCATCACTTTACTTCCCAAAAAATTAAATAAAAAGTGATCAAAAAGTCATACAGATCCAAAATAATATTATCAAACACTACAGATCATCTCACAAAAAACGAGCCTGCAGACATCTCCGTAGACATAGCTATAAAAAAGTTATGGGCTGGGGTGTAGCTAAAGGCTTATGGGCCTTGGTACAAGAGTTAGCTTGGGCCATATTTCCTCAGTGCTTTGTGTATCTTTTTATGGGCATAAGGGTCTTTGGGCCCCCTCAGGCTCGAAGTCTTGGTACCGACTGCTACCTCTGCACCCGCTATAGCTAAGCCCCAGGTTATGGGGGTCAGAATACAGCAATGACAAAAAATAAAAAAATATTTTTCCCAATTTTTTTCAGCATTAAAATGCAAGAAAAACTATACAAGTGTGATATCACTGTAAACATACTGTCAGTTTTACCGCATAACAACAAAAAAACAAAACCCATTAAACTGTGGTAGAATTACATTTTTTTCCAATTCCATCCCACTTGGAATTTTTTTCCAGCTACCCTGTACATTGCATAACATAATGGCAGCATTAGAAAGTACTACTTGTGCCATAAAAAACAAGTCCTCATATAGCTTTGTGAATGGAAAAATAAAAACCTTATGGTTCCGGGAAGGCAGGGAGCAAAAAACGAAAACTCAAAAAAAAAAAAAAAAGGAAAATCACAGAAAGGGGTTAATGTTTGAGGTAGTTGTGGAAACCTGATTATTGAGAGATCAGTGAAGTGTAAAAATTTTGCACAAATGGCCTTCTACAACTGCCATCATCACTTGGAAAAGGAAGTGTGATGGAACACGGCAGGTCAAGGCAATTGGCCTAGTCAGATTTATCATTATTTATACGAGTTTCCTGGAGTAAATGATGACTGAAATCTATGCCAGTTAAGAGGATGGATCTCATTCTAGACACACGCACTGCCAGAGGATGTGCTTAATTTCTCTTGAAGCGTCTCATCACAAACTAACAGCATTCTCTGGTGGCGGAGGAGATATCAAAATCGACATTAAAATGCCAGTCTTGATAAATCTTCTCATATACTGTATGCCCAAAGTTTGTGGATACCTTACCATTAGTGTTGATCGAGCACCGTAGTGCTCGGGTGCTCGGTAGAACACTAGGTGGAGCTGCTCTGAAGGAGAGCGTGTCTGGTTCATAAGGCAAGGTGAGAAAATGATGGAAACACCACTGAAATGGTTTGGGAACAGCATAGGGAGGATGTTTGTATCCATCTTGGACTCCAAAGTCGCTGCTGTTAATGATGTTGTCCGAGTATTACGCCACTTTTACGGAATGACAAGAATACGCCCAAAACCGAGGATAAAATTGATTTTAGAGGAAATATTGTTAGGAAACATATATTTACTTGTAAATAAAGCGCAAGTGCTGCCAAAAATTACATGGAAGAGGCACTCCAATACACCCTTTATTACAAATAAAGTAGGGCATCAGACACACCCTGGACAAATTATGATTGATGGCCTGCTGCTGACACATTAGGGGTGAGGGTCTGCTGCTGAGCTGACCCTCTAAAACATTTGGGGCGAGTGCCTGCTGCTGATCTGACCGTCTAAAACATTAGGGGCGAGTGCCTGTTGCTGATCTGACCATATAAAACATTAGGGGCGAGGGTCTGCTGCTGAGCTGACCCTCTAAAACATTATAGGTGAGGGCCTGCTGCTGAGCTAACCATCTAAAAAATTATGGGTGAGGGTCTGCTGCTAGCTGACCAACTAAAATATTATGGGTGAGGGCCTGCTACTGAGCTGACCATCTAAAAAATTATGGGTGCGGGCCCCCTGCTGAACTGACCGTCTAAAAAATTGTGGGTGAGGGCCTGCTGCTGAGCTGACCGTCTACAAAATTATGGGTGAGGGCCTGCTGCTAAGCTGACCGTCTAAAAAATTATGGGTGAGGGCCTGCTAATAGCTGACCAACTAAAATATTATGGGTGAGGGCCTGCTACTGAGCTGACCATCTAAAAAATTATGGGTGAGGGCCCCCTGCTGAGCTGACCGTCTAAAAAATTGTGGGTGAGAGCCTGCTGCTGAGCTGAACGTCTAAAATATTATGGGTGAGGGCCTGCTGCTGAGCTGACCGTCTAAAAAATTATGGGTGGGGGCCTGCTGCTAAGCTGACCGTCTAAAAAATTATGGGTGAGGGCCTGCTGCTGAGCTGACCGTCTAAAAAATTATGGGTGAGGGCCTGCTGCTGAGCTGACCGTCTAAAAAATTATTGGTGATGGCCTGCTGTTGACCGTCTTAAAAATTAGTGGTGAGGGCCTGCTGTTGACGATCTTAAAAATTAGAGGTGAGGGCCTGCTGTTGACCGTCTTAAATATTAGTGTTGAGGGCTTGTTGATGACTGTCTTAAAAATTAGAGGTGAGGGCCTGCTGTTGACCGTCTTAAAAATTAGTGGTGAGGGCCTGCTGGTGACTGTCTTAAAATTAGAAGTGAGGGCCTGCTGTTGACCGTCTTAAAAATTAGTGGTGAGGGCCTGCTGGTGACCGTCTTAAAAATTAGAGGTGAGGGCCTGCTGGTGACCATCTTAAAATTTAGAGGTGAGGGCCTGTTGGTGAATGTCGAGGGCAGCCTAATAAGCAGTTTGATATGATGGAGGAAGAGGAGGAAGAGGACAAGAAGAGGAAGGGTACATGGGAATACAGTGTATTCAATACACCCTAAAAGCCACATTTAAAGTTCCTTTATGTTCAGTCGCTTTCTTCTGGTGGGGTGGAGAAGTCAGGGGCAATCCAGGCCTTGTTCATTTTGATAAGCGTCAACCTGTCAGCATTTTCAGTAGACAGGCGGATACGGTTATCAGTTATTATGCCCCCAGCGGCACTAAATACCCGCTCTGACAAAACGCTGGCGGCAGGGCAGGCCAGCACCTCCAAGGCGTAGAGCGCCAGTTCGTGCCACGTGTCTAGCTTGGACACCCAATAATTATAGGGCACAGAGGGATCACTGAGGACGTTGACACGGTCAGCTAGGAACTCCTTCACCATCTTCCAAAACTTTTCCCACCTTGTTAAACTAGGCAGCTCATCAGGGTGAGGGTGCTGGCGGGGTGTCATGAAACTGTCCCAGGCCTTGGAGAGTGTCGCCCTGCCTCTGTTGGAACTGCTGTGTGTTCCCCTCGTCTCCCCTCCTCAGGTGCCCAAGAACAATTTTTCCATAAGGGCCTTCTGGTATTGCACCATTTTGCTAGTCCTCTCCACCAGAGGAATAAGAGATGAGAAGTTCTCTTTGTAGCTGGGGTCGAGAAGGGTGAACAACCAGTAATCGGTGTTGGCTAAAATACATATAACGCGAGGGTCACGGGAAAGGCAGCATAGCATGAAATCAGCCATGTGTGCTAGAGTCCTAACAGACAAGGCTTTGCTCTCCTCACCAGGAGGATGACTCTCAATCTCCTCGTCCTCTTCCTCCTCTTCGGCCCAACCACACCGGAGAGATGGAGTAAACCTGCTATGGGTACTACCCTCTGTAGCGGTGGCAAACGTCTCCTGCTCCTCCTCCTCCTCCTTCAATTTGCACTAAGAAGATGAACCCTGTGTAGGGTCTTCCCCCATTTCCACCTCTTCCACATGCAAAGCGTCCGCCTTTATTGTGAGCAGTGAGCGTAGTGAGCTTCAGTAGACACAGAGGTGGGATAGTTACGCTGATAATAGCATTATCGCCGCTCACCATCTGTGTAGATTTATCAAAGGTGCGTAAAACTTCACAGAGGTCAGACATCAATGCCCACTCGTTGCTTGTGAAGAGCGGAAGCTGACTGGATAGGTGACGATCGTGTTGCAGCTGGTATTCCACTACTGCCCTCTGCTGCTCACAAAGCCTGAACAACATGTGGAAGGTGGAGTTCCAGTGCGTGCTCATGTCGCACAGCAGTCGGTGAGCTGGCAAGTGCAAGTGCTGCTGCAGCGTTGCCAGACCGGCTGAAGCTGTAGGTGACTTTCGGAAATGGGCACACAGGCGGCGCACCTTCACCAGTAGCTCAGGCAAATTGGGATAGGTTTTGAGAAACCACTGAACCACTAAGTTGAAGATGTGGGCCAGGCATGGTATGTGTGTGAGCTGGCCGAGCACCAAATCCGCCACCAAGTTGCGGCCGTTATCAGACATAACCATGCATGGCTGTAGGTTGAGTGGCGAGAGCCACAGCTCAGCCTTGTCCCTTATGCCTTGCCACAGCTCTGCGGCGGTGTGCTGTTTGTCACCTAAGCAAATAAGTTTCAGCACAGCCTGTTGCCGCTTCCCGACTGCTGTGCTACATGCTTCCAGCTACTGACTGAAGTCTGACTGGTGCTGCAAGATGAGAATTCTGTGGTGGAAGTGGAGGAGGAGGTGGAGGAAGAGAAGGAGGGGTTGCAGCCGCTGCTGTAGGTGGTAGAGGAAATCCGGATGAAAGTAGGGCCCGCAATCCTTGGCGTGGGTAGCACCTGTGCCATCCCAGGGTACGACTCGCTCCCAGCCTCCACAATGTTCACCCAGTGTGCCGTCAGGGAAATGTAGAGTCCCTGGCCAGAAGCACTTGTCCATGTGTCAGTCGTTAAGTGAACCTTCCCAGTAACTGCATTGGTCAGGGCAAGGGTTATGTTACCGGACTTATGCTGGTGTAAAACGGTGAGGGCACACTGGCAAAAAGAGTGGCGGCTAGTTACTGAGAAACGAGGGACAGCCACCGCCATCAGACTGCGAAAAGCCTCAGTGTCCACAAGCAACATTTTCAGCGCCAGCATTTTGTAAAGGTGTGCATTTAGTGCTATGGCCTGTGGGTGGGTGGCTGGGTATTTGCACTTTCGTTGAAAGGCCTGGGGTATGGACATCTGTACGCTGCGCTGGGACACAGAAGTGGATGTGCTCGCTGATGGTGCTTGCGAGGGTGCAGGTGCAGGGGGGAGGCATCTGGGCCTGCATCTTGGCTAGCACGTAACACAGGGACGAGGAGGCAGTGGTGTGACCCACAGACACAGATTGTGGATCCAGGCGTTTGGCCCACCTATTAGGGTGCTTTGCTGCCACGAAGATCATGCTGGTGGTGGTCAGGTTGCTAGTGTTCATGCCCCTGCTCATTTTGGTACGGCACAGGTTGCAAATGACAATTCTTTTATCATCCACGCTTGGTTGGTGTGGCCTGCCTTCTCCCTTTTGCCACCCCACCGCCTCTTACAGCCTGTTGCGATACTCCGCATCCCTCCCCCTCTGTAATGCTGTCCTCGCTCAGCTTGCCTCCTTCCCATGTTGGGCCAGTGATTTCATCGTCCACTACTTCCTCTTCGGGTAGGAATTTTTTCCCTTAAAGGGAAATGTAGCGTTCCTGGCCAAAAGCACTTGTCCATGTGTCAGTCGTTAAGTGGACCTTCCCAGTAACTGCGTTGGTCAGGGCACGGGTTGTGTTTCGGGACACATGCTGGTGTAAGGCGGGGACGGGAAAAATAGTGGCGGCTGGGGACTGCGTAACGAGGGACAGCTGCCGCCATCAGGCTGCGAAAAGCCTCAGTGTCCACTAGCCTAAATGGCAACATTTCCAGGGCCAGCAATTTGGAAAGTTGCGCGTTTAGTGCTATGGCCTGTGGGTGGGTGGCTGGGTATTTCCGCTTGCGTTCAAATTCCTGTGGTAAGGACATCTGTACGCTGCGCTGGGACACAGAAGTGGACGTGCTCGCTGATGGTGCTTGCGAAGGTCCAGGTGCACGGCGGGAGGCATCTGGGCCCGCGTCTTGGACAGCACGTAACACAGTGGAAGAGGAGGCAGTGGTGTGACCCGCAGACACATCGTGGACCTAGGTGTTCGGCCCACCTATTAGGGTGCTTTGCTGCCATATGCCGGATCATGCTGGTGGTGGTCAGGTTGCTAGTGTTCACGCCCCTGCTCATTTTGTTACGGCACAGGTTGCAAATTACAATTCTTTTATCGTCAGCACTTTCCTCAAAAAAGCGCCAGATTGCGGAATACCTACCCCTTGGCAAGGGAGATTGCCGCAAGGGGGTGCTCCAGGGAACAGTTGTGGGCCTGGTTGGCGTGGCCTGCCTTCTCCCTTTTGCGACCCCACTGCCTCTTTCAGCCTGTTGCGGTGCTGCGGATCCCTCCCCCTCTGTACTGCTGCCCTCGCTCGGCTTGCCATCTTCCCAGGTTGGGTCAGCAATTTCATCGTCCACCACATCCTCTTCCACTTCCTCACTCTGGTCCTCCTCCTGACATGGTAACCTAACAAGAACCTGACTTAACTGCATCTCATCCTCATCATCAACCTCTTGAGACACTAATTGCCCTTGACTTATTGGAAACTGTTTTTCATCATCATCATGCATCTCGTCAGACACTAATTGCAGTTCCCCACCGCCATCTTCTTCAGACTGTGGATGCTCATGAGTTTGGGAATCAGGGTACAACATCTCCTCATGTCCCTCTTCAAGCGGGCTTGGCAAGAGGCCCAAATCAAGGAACGTCGATGAAAAAAGCTCCTAGGAATATACGAGCGTAGGATCACTTGTTTGCCCAGACTGCATGGTGGGAGGAAGGAGGATCAGGGTAAGGATTCTGTTGACCAGACTCTTGGCTACTGAGACTGGACTTTGTGGAAGAGAGGTTGGTGCTTAACCGCATTATCTACTGCAATCCAACCGACTACCTGGTCGCACTGGTGTGGCGTCAAGAGTGGTGTCTTGTGCCGCCCAGCAAACTGGGACTTGAAGCTAGGAGTTTTGGATGACTTTGTTTTTTGTGCTCTGCCAGCAGGCACAGTTTCACCACGCCCAGAACCATGGCCTCTGCGTTCACTATCAGCAGCACGCCCACTTCCCTGTCCAAGGTGGGCACTACACCTAAAAAAACACTGACATCCGTGGATATTTAAACAGTGGGGACATGTGCTTTACAGCCCCTGGTGTTCTGCATATTCCACAAGTCCAAAATTCCAAAACACTCCTAAGAGATAAATAATGCGGCACTCACGGGGCTTCTTTTGCTTCTTCTTTATTTCACCAATTTAAATGCATAAAACACTCACCGCTCTAGAGGGCACCATGCTCAGTTGTTTGTCACAAGTACAGTAGCGCAGATTTTTTAAAGTGTATAAGCAGAAAAATTACACCGAAATATTTAGGATACACAAACGTTAAACAGCAGACGCAGCGCAAGTAATGTCGCTGTCACCAACAGCAGGAAAAAATTCACAGAATGTCAGAAATATTTAGGATATACAAATGTTAAACAGCAGATGCAGCGCAGGTAATGTCGCTGTCACCAACAGCAGGAAAAATTTTACTGAATGTCAGAAATATTTAGGATACACAAATGTTAAACAGCAGACACAGCACAGGTAATGTCACCTTGATTAGCAGCAGAAAAAAATACACTGGATGTCATGTATTTAGGATACAAAAATGTTATACTGCACACACAGCACAGGTAATATCACCTTGATTAGTGACAGAAAAAAATACACTGGATGTCAGGTATTTAGGATACAGAAACGTTATACTGCACACGCAGCACAGTTAATGTCGCCTTGATTAGCGGCAGAAAAAAATACACTTGATGTCAAGTATTTAGGATACAGAAACGTTATACTGGGCTACGGCATTTCAGTGAATGCCAGTGCCTCACTGCACGCTGATTGGCTGCGTAGCAGCCAAAAAACGTACGGGGAGGGGACTCGAGCATGGCGCTCGAGCACACGTGGTGTTCGGCCGAACACCGCGGTGTGCCGAACACCGCCATGCTTGGCCGAATACTGTGTTTGGGCACCCAACACTACTTACCATTTCACCAATAAGTACTTGTACTTCTTGTCTCAATAAAATGACTGTTTATACTGAATTGTTAATTTTTACATTTAAATTAGCCTTTACTCTCCTGTTCTATTGTAGACATTTTTTTAACCTTTTCATTTAGTGAAATAAATGAAATTTAAATTGACATTTTAGGCGCATAAATATATATGTATATAGTGCAATAAACCTTTCAAAGGACGTGCGCTGAGCATGATGACGTCACCACATGATCAAGCTGACCGTGCAAGATGACACCACGTGGGCTGCATGATCACGTGTTGACATCTTCAATCAGGACAGGAGATCAAGACAAGAACGGACGGCCTCTACACGATCAAGTGGATGTATTTTTAGCCACCATTTTAGGAAAGGATGATTTCATTTGCTCAACACTGTGTTTACTGTGTTTTTTAATTGTAGTTATTTATTATAACTTCATGTGACATGATGCACGTGAACAATGGCATGAACAATGTGATATAACCCGTAATAACCCGTATAATGAAATATTTTGTCTCACGAATATTTACAGAGAAAAATGTTCATACTATATTCATGAAATCACTGTTTAATTTTAATTACCATTAAATTGATTATTATATATATATATATATATATATATATATATATATATATATATATATATACACTACCGTTCAAAAGTTTGGGGTCATTAGGGGTCACCCATACAGTTTTGTGTTTTCCATGAAAACTCACACTTTTATTTATCAAATAAGTTGCAAAAGGAATAGTAAATATAGTCAAGACATTGACAAGGTTAGAAATAATGATTTTTATTTGAAATAATAATTTTCTCCTTCTAACTTTGCTAACGTCAAAGAATGCTCCATTTGCAGCAATTACAGCATTGCAGGCCGTTGGCATTCGCGCTGTTAATTTGCTGAGGTAATCTGGAGAAATTTCAGCCCATGCTTCCAGAAGCCCCTCCCACAAGTTTGATTGGCTTGATGGGCACTTTTTGCGTACCATACGGTCAAGCTGCTCCCACAACAGCTCAATGGGGTTGAGATCTGGTGACTGCATACCAGCTGCCTGCTTCTTCTCTAAATAGTTCTTGCATAATTTGGAGGTGTGCTTTGGGTCATTGTCGTTTTGTAGGAGGAAATTGGTTCCAATCAAGCGCTGTCCACAGGGTATGGCATAGTGTTGCAAAATGGAGTGATAGCCTTCCTTATTCAAAATCCCTTTTACCTTGTACAAATCTCCCACTTTACTAGAACCAAAGCAACCCAAGACCATAACATTACCTCCACCATGCTTGACAGATGGCGTCAGGCACTCTTCCAGCATCTTTTCAGTTGTTCTGCGTCTCACAAATGTTCTTCTGTGTGATCCAAACACCTCAAACTTCGATTTGTCTATCCATAACACTTTTTTCCAATCTTCCTTTGTCCAATGTCTGTGTTCTTTTGCCCATATTAATCTTTTCCTTTTATTAGCCAGTCTCAGATATGGCTTTTTCTTTGCCACTCTGCCCTGAAGGCCAGCATCCCGGAGTCGCCTCTTCACTGTAGACGTTGACACTGGCGTTTTGCGGGTACTATTTAATGAAGCTGCCAGTTGAGGACCTGTGAGGCGTCTATTTCTCAAACTAGAGACTCTAATGTACTTGTCTTAAGTTTTTCTCAGACTAGTAGACTAAAAGAAAAAATTACTCCAAATGGATCTACAGATGCCTATTTTAATTTCAGATGTTTAAGATGCAGAAATGAAACAGATGTCATACCTATCTGTCACCAGAATGAAATAAAGTTCACTGCATTAATCTTGTTACAGCATTCTGCACTAAAAGGCATGAAATTGTATCACAGCTTGCTGTAGAGTAATAGAAAAAGCTATCGTATAATTATGTTGATGGTTGGTACAATTTTTGAATAAACCAGCTTGAAAATTATCATTGTGGAGCCTAAAGCTGTTTTGCTTTGCAAATGAAATCTTTGTGTATGTTTTGTGTGTGTTTAGTATTAAAGTAATCAAATAATCATACTATTAAAAATCTATGTTGAAAAAAAGTGTAAATGCAGTTGTGGTTTTAAAAAAATGTTTTTCCATTATAGGATGTGATGGCATATAACTACGGTTTGCTATCACCTCTACTGGAGGTACTACTGTATATGGCTGCGTCACTGAGTCTCAGAGGACATAGCAGAAGCTACAATTCAGACCCATTCACTTAAAGAGTGTAATCTGCAAGCGACATGTTATTCAACAGAAGGAGCTGAGCAGATTGATATACATTTTTGTGGGAAAAAAATATTAAAACTTCATTGTTCACGTGGGAGGTGTTATCAGGAATCAATAAAATTCCCTGTCTGTATACATAGATAGCTGTCAGCGACTGATAGCTGAAAAAGCAGAGGTAGTTCAGAAAAAGGTGACTTTTTTATATGAATAAATTACAGGGGACCAGTGTTTTGCTTGGCAGTCTTCATTCCCTCCTCGTTGCTGGAGGATGCACCAAATTTATGTAGAGGCACACGCCTCTTATAGATTTACTGCATCCTCCTGCTGGATATGCGACACTCTAAAATCTATGGCAGAGTAACTGTTATAGATTTATATACAATAGTAGTGGGCAGGCACTCTTTATGTCTTTATTCACGTCAGAAAGCTGATATGAAGATAAATGTGGTAGACCTACTGCTTCATCCCATTCCTGTCCTCGCCTTGCCCCCTTTTTTCATCAGTTCTGAAAAGTAGTGTTAAGGGGAAAAAGTCACAGATTTTGCTGCAAATGTGGAGTGCCCTTATGCCATTATTGTTGTGTAAATCACATAGTAAATGTCCACCTACAGTACAGACCAAAAGTTTGGACACACCTTCTCATTGAAAGACTTTTCTGTATTTTCATGACTATGAAAATTGTAGATTCACACTGAAGGCATCAAAACTATGAATTAACACATGTGGAATTATATACTTAACAAAAAAGTGTGAAATAACTGAAAATATGTCTTATATTCTAGGTTCTTCAAAGTAGCCACCTTTTGCTTTGATTACTGCTTTGCACACTCTTGGCATTCTCTTGATACCTGAAATGGTATTCCAACAGTCTTGAAGGAGTTCCCAGAGATGCTTAGCACTTGTTGGCCCTTTTGCCTTCACTCTGCGGTCCAGCTCACCCCAAACCATCTCGATTGGGTTCAGGTCTGGTGACTGTGGAGGCCAGGTCATCTGGCGTAGCACCCCATCACTTTCCTTCTTGGTCAAATAGCCCTTACACTGCCTGGAGGTGTGTTTGGGGTCATTGTCCTGTTGATAAATAAATGCTGGTCCAACTAAATGCAAACCGGATGGAATAGCATGCCGCTGCAAGATGCTGTGGTAGCCATGCTGGTTCAGTATGCCTTCAATTTTGAATAAATCCCCAACAGTGTCACCAGCAAATCACCCCCACACCATCAAACCTCCTCCTCCTCCATGCTTCACGGTGGGAACCAGGCATGTAGAGTCCATCCGTTCACCTTTTCTGCGTCGCACAAAGACACGGTGGTTGGAACCAAAGATCTCAAATTTGGACTCATCAGACCAAAGCACAGATTTCCACAGGTTTAATGTCCATTCCTTGTGTTCTTTAGCCCAAACAAGTCTCTTCTGCTTGTTGCCTGTCCTTAGCAGTGGTTTCCTAGCAGCTATTTTACCATAAAGGCCTGCTGCACACAGTCTCCTCTTAACAGTTGTTGTAGAGATGTGTCTGCTGCTAGAACTCTGTGTGGCATTGACCTGCTCTCTAATCTGAGCTGCTGTTAACCTGCGATTTCTGAGGCTGGTGACTCGGATGAACTTATCCTCCTTTCCTGGGGCAGTCCTCATGTCAGCCAGTTTCTTTGTAACGCTTGATGGTTTTTGCGACTGCACTTGGGGACACTTTCAAAGTTTTCCCAATTTTTCGGACTGACTGACCTTCATTTCTTAAAGTAATGATGGCCACTAGTTTTTCTTTACTTAGCTGCTTTTTTCTTGCCATAATACAAATTCTAACAGTCTATTCAGTAGCACTATCAGCTGTGTATCCACCTGACTTCTGCCCAACACAACTCATTGTACCAACCCCATTTATAAGGCAAGAAATCCCACTTATTAAACCTGACAGGGCATACCTGTGAAGTGAAAATCATTTCAGGTGACTACCTCTTGAAGCTCATCAAGAGAATGCCAAGAGTGTGCAAAGCAGTAATCAAAGCAAAAGGTGGCTACTTTGAAGAACCTAGAATATAAGACATATTTACAGTTGTTTCACACTTTTTTGTTAAGTATATAATTCCACATGTGTTAATTCATAGTTTTGATGCCTTCAGTGTGAATCTACAATTTTCATAGTCATGAAAATACAGAAAACTCTTTGAATGAGAAGGTGTGTCCAAACTTTTGGTTTGTACTGTACGTGTTTAATAAATCTTTTGCCACAAAACTATATACTAGAGATGAGTGAATTTCCAAAAAATCCATTTCGGTCTGATTCATCAGAATTGGCCAAAAAATTATATTTGAGTAGATAGATCCTCAGACATAATGCCCCAGTACTGCCTCCAGTATTTATAATGCTCCCTATAGTGGCTTCAGTATTTACAGTGCCACCAAACTCATAATGCCCCCAGTAGTGCCCTTAGTACTAAAAAAACCAAAAATGGACTCCCACTCCATGTGCCATTGTCTATGATGCCGACCATAGGCCTCTTCCAGCCTGCGTCCGGAGTCCTGTTGCATCATTGCGCTGCCTGGGACCTGGTCAGGGCAGTTTCTAGGGAATTTTACCAACAGGGCGAACATTAAAAAAGTGCCCTCCCATCCTACCATGGGGCCACTTCTCACTCTAACTCCTCTCCTTAGCCCTACTGTTAAAGACAGAGCTACAAAACATACAAGAGAGTACAGCACTACATACCTCCTACATCCAGTGCCATCTCCTCTGATGTAGAAATTCTCTTTCTTATTCTCCATTCGGACCAGGGAGCCATGATGATTTCTTTCAGCCCTATCTCGTCTCTGCAGAGTTTTACACACAGACATCTTCGACTCCTCACTTTTCATCATTCTCCCAACTTGGTCCCCCAACAATATTACCCTGCTGCTACTCCCAATTCTGTACCAGCTGTACTCCCCAATGCCCCTTAATATTACACTTCAGAAATAACAGTGTTCTCTAACAGCGTATAGTAGTATATGCCAGTATATAGCAGAGTATAGTAGTATAAGGCAGTATATATCAGCGTACAGTAGTATAAGGCAATATATAACAGAATATAGTAGTATATGGCAGTATAGAACAGCATATAGTAGTATACGGCAGTATATAGCAGAGTATAGTAGTATAAGGCAGTATATATCAGCGTATAGTAGTATACGGCAGTATATAATAGCATATAGTAGTATATGGCAGTATATAACAGCGTATAGTAGTATTCGGCAGTATATAACAGCGTATGGTAGTATATGGCAGTATATAACAGCGTATAGTAGTATATTGCAGTATATAACAGCGTATAGTAGTATACGGCGGTATATAACAACGTATAGTAGTATGCGGCAGTATATAACAGTGTATAGCAGTATAAAGGAGTATATAAAAGTGTATAGTAGTGTACCAAAGTATGTAGTAGCGAATAGCAGTGTATATATATTCATTTTTTTATTTTTTTTTAAAGAAACAAAGAACAGCAGCACAAGTCACAGAACATCCAGTGGTACAATCCCTCCAGGCTAAGGATAATGTGCCAGTGATGTAGAAAATGCAAAAAGCGAAGCAGCACTTCAACTCAGTGAAGAACGAAGGACCGCTTATTCCCAATATGCAATGTTTCGGCCTACTCCATGAGGCCTTTCTCAAGCAAAAGAGAGAAAGTTGAGTGCTGCCTCGCTTTTTGCATATATATAAATACACATACACATGTACTGACACATATACAGACACATGTACTGACACACATGCTGACACAAATACAGACACACATACAGACACATGTACAGACACATATATGCACAAACATATAAACACACATACATGCAAATATACAGGCAGAGACACATATATACATACATTTACACCAGAGGCGTAGCTAGAGGTTCAGCACAGGGGGGGCGAAACATACTTGAGTGGGCCCCCCACTTGGCTTCCCAACCGCACGTTTCCAACTTCACAGGCACATACTACTAGTTGTGGTTATAATACTGTATTAGCAAGATGACTGTATAAACTGCTAGATCATCTATGCTGTTAAGTACAGTACAATAGACTTTCTACATACCCTAGTCTAAATACTCTACCATATAATGCAGTAAAATATAGGAGTAATAGGATTAAAAAACAACGGGACTCCTATGTTAAAGGAAACCTGTCCCCAGTTTTTACATCACTAACTAACTAACTAACTAACAGTCCCCTGCCCCCATCAGACCTCAGATCAGTGTATTGTGCCCCATCAGACCTCAGATCAGCGTATTGTGCCCCATCAGACCTCAGATCAGCAGAATATGCCCCCATCAGACCTCACATCAGCCTACTGTGCCCCCATCAGACCTCAGATCAGCGTATTGTGCCCCCATCAGACCTCAGATCAACAGAATGTGCCCCCATCAGACCTCAGATCAGCGTATTGTGCCCCATCAGACCTCAGATCAGCATATTGTGCCCCCATCAGACCTCAGATCAGCAGAATGTGCCCCCATCAGACCTCAGATCAGCGTATTGTGCCCCATCAGACCTCAGATCAGCGTACTGTGCCCCCATCAGACCTCAGATCAGCGTATTGTGCCCCCATCAGACCTCAGATCAGCGTATTGTGCCCCATCAGACCTCAGATCAGCGTATTGTGCCCCATCAGACCTCAGATCAGCAGAATGTGCCCCCATCAGACCTCACATCAGCCTACTGTGCCCCCATCAGACCTCAGATCAGCGTATTGTGCCCCCCACCAGACCTCAGATCAGCGTATTGTGCCCCCATCAGACCTCAGACCAGCTTATTGTGCCCCATCAGACCTCAGACCAGCGTATTGTGCCCCCATCAGACCTCAGATCAGCGTATTGTGCCCCCATCAGACCTCGGATCAGCCTACTGTGCCCCCATCAGACCTCACATCAGCCTACTGTGCCCCCATCAGACCTCAGATCAGCGTATTGTGCCCCATCAGACCTCAGATCAGCATATTGTGCCCCCATCAGACCTCAGATCAGCCTACTGTGCCCCCATCAGACCTCACATCAGCCTATTGTGCCCCCATCAGACCTCAGATCAGCGTATTGTGCCCCCATCAGACCTCAGATCAGCGTTTTGTGCCCCCATCAGACCTCAGATCAGCGTACTGTGTCCCCATCAGACCTCAGATCAGCGTATTGTGCCCCCCAGGGAAGAGAGCAAAGCGCGGACCGGAGGGCAGCCGCAGCGCAGAACAGGTAAGTAAGGTTTTTTATTTTAATCCTATGTGGCTGGGTGGGCTGATCTGAGGTCTGATGGGGGTCCCTAAATACAAGTGAGCGCTTCCATAATGGAAGCGCTCACTTGTATTCGCCTGATAGTAGGCAAGGTCATCCTTGCTGGGCCCCCCTGAGTCACTGGGCCCGGAGCCGTCGCCCCCCCTGCCCTCCCGGTAGCTACGCCACTGATTTACACAGATATTTCCACTTACCTTTTCTTCTGGCAGATGAAATAGGATGGCAGCCCAGACAGAACTTCAGTGTTGTTGTCTGCAGCTTCCCCTCCCCTTCCTCTTGGTCCCGACACAGAACATGAAGAGACACAGGATTCCTCTCATGCTGTCAGGAGCTCCTGTGCCGGCCCGCCCACTCACATTTCAACTGATCACCAACTGATACAGCATCACCACAGGATGGAGCAGGCACCGGCAACATGATGAGAGGTAGAGGGGAGCTGTCAGTACTGCTGCTGCGTTCCTCAACACAGCAGTGTGGCGCGCAGCACATGGTGATCTGGAGGGAGTGATTGACTTGACACAGGGAGCGCATTTCAGTAGCGCTTCCTGTGAACTGGGTAAAAGCGGTGGCAGTAGTGGGCATATAGTACAGGGCTGTAGCTGTGAGGACTTGCCGCTCCAGGCATCAGAGCAGTGCCCACAAAGGACATCTTACCTGGTTTCAGGCTGCGATCTCCAGAGTGGAGATCGCAGCCTGAAACCGGCATTTTAGCACTGAAGCTCCCCGATTGGTTAGTCTGTAGAGACTAACCAATCGGAGTGCTTGCTGGCAAGGGACTACTCTGATTGGTCCCTTGCCGGCTTCCCTGGTGTCTCTGCTCTCCGGGAGAGCGGAGACTCTGGGGCGGTGCCCCCTCTTCTACCTTGAGACACATGCACCCCTCGCCCGGTTATAGAAACGGGCCTGGACCTGGTGCATGCAGTCATGATGCCTACATGATGCCACCTGTGCCTACAGCCTCATAGGCTTCAGATCCAATATAAAGTATCTTTATTCAGGACGGCAATTTAAAGTCCATTTGTAGACCAACCCAATCCAAGGTAGATTGTTCTGTGTAACTGAAGTAGGGCTGGTCCCCAAAACATCTTTTAGCTATATAGAATAAAAATTCTGGTATACTGGATCTAGAGTGGGATCAGCCATCACTCAAGGTGACGGGAATCATGGGAGGAACCCTTGCTGCTGATATGAACCCCTGTCGGGGCCTAATCTGTGCTATTACAGTTGTGGCTGACCACAACAACACCAGGTGAACACCTTCACTTTGTTTTTTGCTCTATATACTATGTCACAAAAGGTATCACGGTATTTGATGTTGCACTCTGGCAACTTTTTTATACAGCATTATGAGTGTTCATGGCAGGGACAGGAGCCATAAAAGCTATAAGCTCTCATCCGCTACCCCCTCATAACAGATGAGACACAGTCAGACTCTCTCGTAGGCCGCAGGCTGAAACCAGCACTTTTAACTCAATATTATTATTAACAACAAATTAACAATAGCGTGCTCAAATAGAAACCAGAAGTACTAATACCAATACTCTACCAATGAAACACTATTAATCATGTATATTTGAGTGCTGTAGCAAAGTCATACAAATTACATACAATAATGCAGACCCGCAATACTGCGGCTGCCGCCCGTCGTGTGTTCCGCAACGCTGCGGAACACACGGCCGGGCGCCCCATTGAAAATGCGGACAAGTATAGGACATGTTTTATCTTTTTATGCGGAGCTACCCGCTCCCATAGAGGTGAATGGGACCCATTCACATGGTCGTGTGAATGAGCCCTAAGGGTATTTACAGGGGGATTTACAGTCTTACAAAAATACATGGGAGTGCTTATCCATGTGATGATTCCTTAAGTAGTTCAATTTCTACTCATCACCCAAAAATCCCTCTTTCTGGCGGCATGAGATAGGTCCACAGATGCATATCCAATGAGAAAAAAAACAGGTACTGTATTTCTACTAACAGACTTATAGCAGAAAATTTGTCCTATGGAGGTTCATTCTGCTATACCCTGACAGTCAGTGTCAGACCAGGGAGTCTAAGGCACACCAGTGGAAATGATTCTTGTATGCCGCTCTACATACACTGTGTGCAGAATTATTAGGCAAATTAGTATTTTGATCACATCATCCTTTTTATACATGTTGTCCTACTCCATGCTGTATAGGCTTGAAAGCCAACTACCAATTAAGTAAATCAGGTGATGTGCATCTCTGTAATGAGGAGGGGTGTGGTCTAATGACTGTGCTTAATTATTGGGCAACTTCCATTCCTTTGGCAAAATGGGTCAGAGGAGAGATTTGACGGGCTCTGAAAAGTCAAAAATTGTGAGATGTCTTACAGAGGGATGCAGCAGTCTTGAAATTGCCAAACTTTTGAAGCGTGATCACCGAACAATCAAGCGTTTCATGGCAAATAGCCAACAGGGTCACAAGAAGCGTGTTGAAAAAAAAAGATGCAAAATAACTGCCCATGAATTGTGGAAAATCAAGCGTGAAGCTGCCAAGATGCCATTTGCCACCTATTTTGCCATATATCAGAGCTGCAACGTTACTGGAGTATCAAAAAGCACAAGGTGTGCAATACTCAGGGACATGGCCAAGGTAAGGAAGGCTGAAAAACGACCACCTTTGAACAAGAAACATAAGATAAAACGTCAAGACTGGGCCAAGAAATATCTTAAGGTTTTATGGACTGATGAAATGAGAGTGACTCTTGATGGGCCAGATGGATGGGCCCTAGGCTGGATCAGTAAAGGGCAGAGAGCTCCACTCCGACTCAGACGCCAGCAAGGTGGAGGTGGGGTACTGGTATGGGCTGGTATCATCAAAGATGAACTTGTGGGACTTTTTCGGGTTGAGGATGGAGTGAAGCTCAACTCCCAGACCTACTGCCAGTTTCTCGAAGACACCTTCTTCAAGCAGTGGTACAGGAAGAAGTCGGTATCGTTCAAGAAAAACAAGATTTTCATGCAGGACAATGCTCCATCACATGCATCCAAATACTCCACAGCGTGGTTGGCCAGTAAAGGTCTAAAAGAAGAAAAAATAATGACATGGCCCCCTTGTTCACCTGATCTGAACCCCATAGAGAACCTGTGGTCCCTCATAAAATGTGAGATCTACAGGGAGGGAAAACAGTACACCTCTCGGAACAGTGTCTGGGAAGCTATGGTGGCTGCTGCACGCAATGTTGATTGTAAACAGATCAAGCAACTGACAGAATCTATGGATGGAAGGCTTTTGAGTGTCATCGTAAAGAAAGGTGGCTATATTGGTCACTGATTTTTTTTGTTTTTGTTTTTGAATGTCAGAAATGTTTATTTCTAAATTTTGTGTTGTTATATTGGTTTACCTGGTGAAAATAAACAAGTGAAATGGGTATATATTTGGTTTTTATTAAGTTGCCTAATAATTCTGCACAGTAATAGTTACCTGCACAAACAGATATCCTCCTAAAATAGCCAAATCTAAAAAAAAACACTCCAACTTCCAAAAATATTAAGCTTTGATATTGTTGAACATAGTTGTTGTTCAATAATAAAAAGAATCCTCTCAGTTACAACTTGCCTAATAATTCTGAATAAAGTGTATACAAGAAAATGTGCATTTTAGAATGCAATACAGGGTGGAAATCAGAACTGTATTGTACAGTATACCGCACTAATGAGAGTTTTCCTTTAAGCAATGAAAACAGGGTTGCTCATAGGAGAACTCAGCTTGTCAGTGGCTGGTAGCGTTGTTATGTATGAAAAAAAAACTAAAAGGGACCTAAATCTTTGGAGAAACCATGATGTGCAGTTTTGTTTCTGAGAAAGTGTATGGGATTTATGCTCTGTATGCTGGAGAAGCAGAGTTGCCTTGGAGGAACTTATGTCTTTATGTCTTATGACTTATGTCTTTTTTCAACCGTATTAACTATGTAACTATGTAAAATCCAACAGAGTGCTCTAAGAAGCAAGGCTGCATGATTTCACCAAAGACTTAGGTCCCCTATAATTCTTAAGAACCCAGAGGTTCCCAACAGGTGGACCAGCACAAATCACAAAGGAATATCATGTCATAGCGATAAACCATCAATTTCCAGGACTTGAAAAAAAAATGTCCATGGGAGCTAGAGGATGGCATAAAACAATAAAAGCCGATTCACTTGGTAATTCTTCCTGTCAATCCAGTTCTACAGCTCTATGGCCCTGATTTATCATACCTTCACTCCAGAATTCTGGCATCAAAGTCGCAAAATAGGGCTTTTGCGACTTTTTACACTCACTTGCGCAAAATTTTGCGACTTTTTGCATGTGTACACCACTCACTCCACTTTTTCAATAAGGGTGGAAAAGTGGGTGTGGTTAGCTATGTTAATGAGTTTCACTCCAGATTTATCATTGAGACTTTTTTTAAAAGTCGCAAATAAGTCACAATCTCACTCCAGGAGGAGGGTGGAGTAGAAAAAGTGGAGTAGCTTCTCTAGACAGAAGTGTTATGTTTAAGAACAAGCCACATTTATTAAACAACCTGTGACATTTGATAAATGTGGCAGAAAGTACTCCAACACAAACTGAAGCAAAACTGACTTCAAATTTTCTCCTAATGATAAATTCCCCCCATGTCTTGTTGTGCTTATCTCTTAACCCCTTCCCGACTGCCATACGGCTATATACGTCCTATCTGCACATGCCCCGTGCAGATAGCACGTATATACACGTGCAGGCAGCGCTTTAATCCCAGCGCTGATCAGCGCTGGGATTAAAGCTCCTGCTCCTGCAATCTAGCAGAAGCAGGTCGGGTCCCGGCTCACAGACAGAGCGGGGACCCTGGGGAGAAGGCAGGAGCGGTTTATTACCGCTTCTGCCTTCTCCTGTGCCGGAGGAGAGCCTTACCTGAAGGCATGCCGGAGGGAGCAGGAAGCGGCAGAGCCTCTTCCTGTGTTAGTCCCGGCGGGTCACGTGACCGCCGGGTGTCTCGGTCTAAGAGCAGAGCTGCAGGGTCTAAGGAGACCCTGATCAGCTCTGCCTGTGTGTAATGAGCCCCCAGGGGGCTGTTTTCCCCTGTAACTGGGGCTCCTGTGGATGCCCCAGTTACAGTGGAAATAGTGGGGGGGGGGGGAAAGTCATTAAAAAAAAAATTAATGACCTCCTGGGGGACATATTATGTGCCAAAAATAAATTTAATATAAAGTTAAAGAAATTATAATAAAAATACAAATAAAAAATGTAAAAAAAAAAATTACAAATGCAGTTGCCAACGGAAACCGTCACCATATTCGCCCCGTTCAATAAAACATATACATGTTATATATCAAAACGATCGTCACCAAATAGGGAACCTATTGAAATAATTAATTTTGTGTCAGTTTTAATATTTAAGAAAAAAAAAGCTATAATTAAAAAAATGTACTTTTTTTTTAATAAGAATTAGCAGTTTGCCTCAAAATGAAACCTAAAATATAAAAAAAATCTCTAAAAAAACATTCTAATAAAAAGTCCTAAGTGTCAAGTAAAAAAAATTGCAAAAATTATTTTGGTAGTCAAACAAATAAAAAAATTCGGGTCACTAAACCAACACGTACACAAAATCTAAAAAAGTTGCCTGGACATTCAGGCCATTTTTAGGCCCGGTCATGAAAGGGTTAATAATATAAAAATGAGTTTCTGTCTGTCTATCTGTCTGTCTGTCTGTTCTCTATGCGCGACCAAACTACTGGACTGATTTTCACCAAATTCGGCACACAGGTACATCAGGTGTCCGGGAAGGTTTTAGACCAGGTCTCATCTCTCTAGGACATACCGTTCCTGAGATATTCCCAAAATATGATCTCCATTAGCCAACATTACAACTGGGAGCTTTAGTTTTAAACTCCAACTGCCATTCTCTGCAAAGACACACACAGGGAGGGCAGGTTTCCATAACAACCAGGTAATTATCAGCAGCTGAGGATCTCATCCATTTCTATTTACTGACACTGTTAAAGGTATTCCGGTTACCATAAATATAACTTATGTTTTTTTCTATTACTACAGTTCAGTAGTAATAAAAGATGTTTTCCTCCACTGCTGCCTATTGCGTGGGCTCATAAATAAGCATGGTATTGACCTTTAATTCAGGCCACCCTAAAAGAAGTACTTAAAACCCCCGCCCCAGGTCTCACTAAGCCACACCCCCAACTCTGTCAGGCCACACCCCCTTTCACTCCGCAGCCAACAGAGATTGAAAAAATAAAGGTAAAAATCAACTTCTGTCAGCTGCAGGGATGGGTGGGAGGTTGACTTTCTTTCTGCAACAACACACACAAACATTAAATAAAATAGATTAAATAGACCCATGCGAAGCGTCTTGCTAATCCACACCCCCGACTCTGTCAGGTCACGCCCCCTCCCACTCCGCAGCCAATGGGAATTAAAAAAAATGAAGGTAAAAATAAACTTCTATTTGCTGCAGGGGTGGGAGGGTGAATTTCTCTCTGCAACGACACACAAAAATTTTAGATGAAATAGACTAATTATAGACTACAACCGTTCGAAGCCTTTTGCTAAGCCACGCCCCGTCTCTGTCAGGCCACGCCCCCTCTCACTCCGCAGCCATTCTGCAACGACACACAGAAACATTAAATGAAATAGATTAAATGCACCTATACGAAGCGCTTTGCTAAGCCACGCCCCAACTCTGTAAGACCACGCCCCCTCCCACTCCGCAGCCAACAGGGATTGAAAAAATAAAGGTAAAAATCAATTTCTGTCAGCTGCAGGGATGGGTGGGAGGTTGACTTTCTTTCTGCAACGACACACAGAAACATTAAATGAAATAGATTAAATACACCCATGTGAAGCGTCTTGCTAATCCACGCCCCCGACTCTGTCAGGTTACGCCCCCTCCCACTCCGCAGCCAAATGGGATTGAAAAAATGAAGGTAAAAATAAACTTCTGTTTGCTGCAGGGGTGGGAGGGTGAATTTCTCTCTGCAACGACACACAAAAATTTTAGATAAAATAGACTAATTATAGACTACAACTGTTCAAATCGTCTTGCTAAGTCACGCCCCCAACTCTGTCAGACCACGCCCCCTCCCACTCTGCAGCCATTCTGCAACGACACACAAAAACATTAAATGAAATAGATTAAATCACCTATGCGAAGCGCTTTGCTAAGCCACACCCCCAACTATGACAGGTCACGCCCCCTCCCACTCCGCAGCCAACAGGGATTGAAAGAATGAAGGGAAAAATAAACTTCTGGCAGCTGCAGGGGTGGGAGGGTGACACATAAAATTTTAGATGAAATAGACTAATTTCAGACTACAACCGTTCGAAGCATCTTGATAATCCACACCCCCAACTCTGCCAGGCCACGCCCCCTCCCACTCCGCAGGCAACGGGGATTGAAAAAAATCAGTTGCAGGGGTGGGAGGGTGAATTTCTCTCTGCACACACAAAAATGGTAGATGAAATTGACAAATTTTAGACTACGACCATTCAGTACTAATAAAAGATGTTTTTTTCCACTGCTACCCATTGCGGGTCCCCATCAATTACCATGTCATCGACCTGTAATTCATGCCACTCTGACCCCCACCCCAGATTTCGCGAAACCACGCTCCGACTCTGTCAGGCCATGCCCCCTCCCACTCCGCAGCCAACGGGGATTGAAAAAATGAAGGTAAAAATCAACTTCTGTCAGCTGCAGGGGTGGGAGGGAAGTTGGATTTCTTTCTGCAACAACATACAGAAACATTAAATGAAATAGATTAAATATACCCGTGCAAAGCAATGTTTTCTTCCACTGTTACCCATGGCGTGTCCTCATAAATTACCATGGCTTCAACCTGTAATTCTGGCCACCATCAAAAGAAGGACTTAAAACCCCGCCCCAGGTCTTGCAACGTCACGCCCCCGACTCAGTCAGGCCATGACCCCTCCCACTCCGCAGCCAATGGAGATTGAACAATTGAAGGTAAAAATCAACATCTGTCAGCTGCAGGGATGGGAGGGAGGATGACTTTCTCTCTGCAACGACACACAGAAACATTCAATGAAATAGATGAAATATACCCAGGCGAAGCCGGGTCTTTCTGCTAGTCTCTTAATAATATAAAAATGAGTTTCTGTCTGTCTGTCTGTCTGTTCTCTATGCGCGACCAAACTACTGGACCGATTTTCACCAAATTCGGCACACAGGTACATCAGGTGTCCGGGAAGGTTTTAGACCAGGTCTCATCTCTCTAGGACATACCGTTCCTGAGATATTCCCAAAATATGATCTCCCTTAGCCAACATTACAACTGGGAACTTTGGTTTTAAACTCCAACTGCCATTCTCTGCAAAGGCACACACAGGGAGGGCAGGTTTCCATAACAACCAGGTAATTATCAGCAGCTGAGGATCTCATCCATTTCTATTCACTGACACTGTTAAAGGTATTCCGGTTACCATAAATATAACTTATGTTTTTTTCTATTACTACAGTTCAGTAGTAATAAAAGATGTTTTCCTCCACTGCTGTCTATTGCGTGGGCTCATAAATAAGCATGGTATTGACCTTTAATTCAGGCCACCCTAAAAGAAGTACTTAAAACCCCTGCCCCAGGTCTCACTAAGCCACACCCCCGACTCCATCAGGCCACACCCCCTTTCACTCCGCAGCCAACAGAGATTGAAAAAATAAAGGTAAAAATCAACTTCTGTCAGCTGCAGGGATGGGTGGAAGGTTGACTTTCTCTCTGCAACGACACACAAAAATTTTAGATAAAATAGACTAATTATAGACTACAACTGTTCAAATCGTCTTGCTAAGTCACGCCCCCAACTCTGTCAGACCACGCCCCCTCCCACTCTGCAGCCATTCTGCAACGACACACAAAAACATTAAATGAAATAGATTAAATCACCTATGCGAAGCGCTTTGCTAAGCCATGCCCCCGACTCTGTCAGGTCATGCCCCCTCCCACTCCGCAGCCAACAGGGATTGAAAGAATGAAGGGAAAAATAAACTTCTGTCAGCTGCAGGGGTGGGAGGGTGAATTTCTCTCTGCAATGACGCGCAAAATTTTAGATGAAATAGACTAATTTCAGACTACAACCGTTCGAAGCATCTTGATAATCCACACCCCCGACTCTGCCAGGCCATGCCCCCTCCCACTCAGCAGGCAACGGGGATTGAAAAAAGTCAGCTGCAGGGGTGGGAGGGTGAATTTCTCTCTGCAACGACACACAAAAATCGTAGATGAAATTGACTAATTTTAGACTACGACCATTCAGTACTAATAAAAGATGTTTTTTCCACTGCTACCCATTGCGGGTCCCCATAAATTACCATGTCATCGACCTGTAATTCATGCCACTCTGACCCCCGCCCCAGATCTCGCGAAACCACGCTCCGACTCTGTCAGGCCATGCCCCCTCCCACTCCGCAGCCAACGGGGATTGAAAAAATGAAGGTAAAAATCAACTTCTGTCGGCTGCAGGGGTGGGAGGGAGGTTGGATTTCTTTCTGCAACAACATACAGAAACATTAAATGAAATAGATTAAATATACCCATGCAAAGCAATGTTTTCTTCCACTGTTACCCATGGCGTGTCCTCATAAATTACCATGGCATCGACCTGTAATTCTGGCCACCATCAAAAGAAGGACTTAAAACCCCGCCCCAGGTCTTGCAACGTCACGCCCCCGACTCAGTCAGGCCATGACCCTCCCACTCCGCAGCCAATGGAGATTGAACAATTGAAGGTAAAAATCAACATCTGTCAGCTGCAGGGATGGGAGGGAGGATGACTTTCTCTCTGCAACGATACACAGAAACATTAAATGAAATAGATTAAATATACCCGCGCAAAGCAATGTTTTCTTTCACTGCTACCCATTGTGTTTCCTCAAATTACCATGGCATTAACCTATAATTCAGGCCACCCTGAAATGAAGGACTTAACCCCCCCCCGTGTCCCATTAAACCACACCCCCTCCCACTCCGCAGCCAATAGGGATTGAAAAAATGAAGGTAAAAATCAATTTCTGTCAGCTGCATTGTCTTTCTCTCTGCAACGACACACAGAAACATTAAATAAATAGATGAAATATACCCAGGCGAAGCCGGGTCTTTTTGCTAGTGTTTTATATTTTAGAATCCTCGAATTAGCCCCATTTTGCTTTGTTGGTAGCTTTGTACTCCCTTGGTACTCTGTCAGTTAGCTTTATGATGTAGTCACCTGGAATGGTTTGAAATCAATAGGTATGCCCTATCAAGAGTTATTTTGTGGAATTTCTTGCTTTAATGATATTTGAGAACATTAGTTGAGTTGTGCAGAGGTAGAAATGCTACACAGTTCCATTCAGTGTTTTGCGCTGTTCTACTACTCTTTTAATCCACATTATGGCAAGAACCACTCAATTAAGTAAGTAGAAACATTCTTCATTATTTTAAAACATGAAGGTCAGTCAGTGTGGAATATTTGAGGTCATGAAAGCTATCAAACACTACAATGAGACTGGCACTCATAAGGACTGCCACAGGAAAGGAAGACCAAGAGTTACCTCTGATGCAGAGGATAAGTTCATTAGAGTTACTCAGAAACCATAAATTAACAGCACCTCACATGAAAACCTACATAAATGCTTTAGAGAGTTCAAGTAACAAACATATTGCAACATAACCTTTTCAGAGAAGACTGTGAGAATCAGACCTTTATAGTTAAATTGCTGTAAAGAAGTCTCAACTAAGGAACAAATGCAATACATAAGTATGGTTACTGCAAAGGGTTAAATGCTGTAATATTATATTTCTGAGTTAAATGCTGTGATTTGTTCTGTTTGCACCTAATAGCATTAGCCCACTATGATAGGTTGCCGAGAGGTGGATCTGGGTCTGCCCCCTGGTTAGTTAGAGTCAGCTAAGTTGAGTTCTAGCTGTACTAAAGTGAAGACCTATTTGTGTATGCTCCTCACAGCTGAACCCAAGTTCTGAGAATTCTCATCTCTTAGATTTATACAGGCAAAGAAGCACGTGTCACGAGTGGTCTTGCGTCTGGAATCAGACGTTCTGCGCGGCTTTCTAAGTGACAGGTTTGACAGGCTATTCCCTGTGGTTTGGGTGCTGTTCTCCACACCCCTTTCCCTCAGCTGTTGCCGCTGGGCAATTAGCTGTCTCCTACTTACCTCTTCCTCTCCCAGTATCCCTTGCGGTTTATATCTGCTTCATACCTGGTTGACAGTGGTGTGGATCTCGGCTGAGATCCTGTTGCTGAGTTCTACTTAAAGTTAAGTGTTTTCCCTTCCTTTGGTTATTCCTGTTTGAGTCTCCTGTTCCTCCTTACGCTTGGAGGAACAGGTTACTCTTTTGTGTCATTAGACTGCAGGGTGTTCTAGGGTTTATTCAGATTAGGTTCCTGTGTATGAGCTTTCCTACCACCCGGGTTAGTTCATACTGGTAGCCAGCTAGGGCCTAGTCTTAGGGTCCCCTGCAGGAGGTGACCAGTTCCCTGGTTTTGTCTGTTCCCATCCCTCATACGCTCGGTGTGGCTTTTCCCCCCACACCCGAGCGTGACAGCACGTTGACCATCAAAGTACTCCAGAGGGAAGGAAATTAGAAGGTCTACTACCAACAATGCTGTGCATTGGAGTCAGGCAACAAGGTATTGTGCACGTTTATTACTGTGAGCCTTTTTCTCTCAGGGAACATTGCACCTTTCCACATTCTGAGAAGGTTTGGCCAACCATATCTTATAAACGCCCCCTCAGCCCAGGAATTGTGGAAATATTCCACAAGGTCTTCTTTGACTTTAGAGAGAGACCTTCATTATTGCTGCTATTGTTACTGTTGGATGTACTACTATTCCAATTCTGAACTTTAGTAAACAGAGACTTACTAGTGCTCTCAATAAATTTGAATATCATTGAAATGTTAATTTATTTCAGTAATTCAATTCAAAAAGTGAAACTCTTAAATTATATAGATTCATTACACATATGATCTATTTATAGTGTTTATTTCTTTTAATCTTGAAGATTGTGGCTTGAAACTAATGAAAATCCAAAGGTCAGTATTAGAGATGAGCGAATCGAATTTGACGAAGTGGAATTTGATTTGAATTTCAGGAATTATTCGATTCGCACCGATTTAAAATTGCCTGATGATTCGTGGTGACGAATCGTTTTTCTTTTTTCATGAAAATGGCGGCTGCACGTGTTTGGACACGGAGAAAGGAACATTAGGGAGGGAGGGATCACCCAAAATGCCATGCATGCAGCCAATCAACAGCTAGCCAGCCTGTGATGTCACAGCCCTATAAATACTGTCAGCCATTTTAGATTCTCTCATTCTACAGCCAACTCAGTGCAGGGAGAAAAGATAGGGATAGAAGTATTGAAGCTAAACAGAGTTCAATAGGGGTGTTTAGAGAAAGTACAATGAACTTAGTGCAGGGGGAGACATTTGCAGGCGCTAGGGCAAGTGTTACATAACCTCATCAAAAGTACAAATTGCTGAATAGAAGTGTAGGGAAAGGATAGGGAGTGATGTATTGAAGCAGAACAGGCTTCTATTGGGGTGTTTAGAGACAGTGTGAGATCTGGAAAAAGTGCAACCACAGGCTAAGGCTTCATTCACACGACCGTACATTGTTTCCGTGTCCATTACGTTTTTTTTGCGGACCGTATGCAGAACCATTCATTTCAATGGGTCCTCAAAAAAACAGAAGGTACTCCGTATGCATTCCGTTTCCATATGTCCGTATTTCCGTTCCGAGAAAAAGATAGAACATATCCTATTCTTGTTCGTTTTGCTGACAAGGATAGGCAATAACAATGGATCCTCAAAAAAACGGAAACACGGATGACATACGGAACGCCATCCGTTTTTTTTTTTGCATATCCGCAATATACAGAACGTAAAACACATACGGGTGTGGAAAAATGGTATTACACTTTGGTTTCAGTGACTGGGATTCAAAATTGCCATGCTACAGCTGCTCATGTCAGGTTTGCCTCTGTAATTCTGGTTATTGGGGTTTTGTTAACCCTTGTGCACTGTAGTTACATTTAGTACAGCACTTTTTTGTTGTTTTAGTGTTGGGGCTTATTAGCTGTGGTGAAGTGGGACAATGGCAGCCTTTTGTAGCATGTTTTATTGTTAAAAAAAAAAGTTTTAGTAGGCGTACTTCGCCAAAGTTCTATATAGTAAAGTGTTGTAGCAGCTATTAGTGTTGCAAAAAAACGTATTATTCGCTCAGTGTTGAAGTGGGAGAATTACAGCACGTTGTAGCGTGTATTATTCTCAAGAAAAAGAGTTTTAGTAGGTGTACAGCTCCAAAGTTCTATATTTTAAAAGCTACTGGCATTTATTGCTGCTGCCCAAAAAACATATTATTTGCTCTGTGCTGAAGTGGGACAATTACAGCCTGTTGTAGCGTGTATTATTCTCAAGAAAAAGAGTTTTAGTAGGCGTACAATTTCAAAGTTCTATATAGTAAAGTGTTGTAGCAGTTATTAGTGTTGCAAAAAAATGTATTATTCGCTCGGTGCTGAAGTGGGACAATTACAGTCCATTGTAGCATGTATTATTCTAAAGAAAAAGAGTTTTAGTAGACGTACAGCGTCAAAGTTCTAAATTTTAAAAGGTACTGGTGGTTATTGCTGTTGCCTAAAAAACATATTTGCTCTGTGCTGAAGTAGGACAATTACAGCACGTTGTAGCATGTATTATTCTCAAGAAAAAGAGTTTTAGTAGGCATACAGCACCAACGTTCTATATAGTAAAGTGTTGTAGTAACTATTAGTGTTGCAAAAAAAGGTATTATTCTCTCTGTGCTGAAGTGGAAGAATTACAGTCCGTTATAGTGTGTATTATTCTCAAGAAAAAGAATTGTAGTAGGCGTACAGCGCCAAAGTTCTATATTTTAAAAGCTACTGGAATCTATTGCTGTTGCCCAAAAAAACATATTATTTGCTCTGTGTTGAAGTGGGAGAATTACAGCCCGTTGTAGATTGTATTATTCTCAAGAAAAAGGGTTTCAGTAGGCGTACAGTGCGTACAGTGCCAAGGTTCTATATAGTAAAGTGTTGTAGCAGCTATTAGTGTTGCAAAAAAACATATTATTCGCTCAGTGCTGAAGTGGGACAATTACAGTCCGTTGTAGCGTGTGTTATTCTCAAGAAAAAGAGTTTTAGTAGGCGTACAGTGCCAAGGTTCTATATTTTAAAAGCTACTGGTGTTTATTGCTGTTGCTCAAAAAACATATTTGCTATGTGCTGAAGTGGGACAATTACAGCCTGTTGTATAGTGTATTATTCTCAAGAAAAAGAGTTTTAGTAGGCGTACAGCGACAAAGTTCTAAATAGTAAAGTGTTATAGCAGCTATTAGTGTTGCAAAAAAACGTATTATTCGCTCGGTGTTGAAGTGGGAGAATTACAGCCCGTTGTAGCGTGTATTATTCTCAAGAAAAAGGGTTTCAGTAGGCGTACAGTGCCAAGGTTCTATATAGTAAAGTGTAGTAGCAGCTATTAGTGTTGCAAAAAAACGTATTATTTGCTCGGTGCTAAGGTGGGTTGAATTACAGCCCGTTGTAGCGTGTTTTATTCTAAAAAAAGCTTGATTTGGCCTACAGTGCGAAAGTTCTATATTTTAAAAGCTGCTGGCATTTATTACTGTTGTCCAAAAACATTATTTGTTCAATGCTAAAGTGGGACAATTACAGCCTGTTGTAGCTTGTATAATGCTAAAAAAAAAGAGTTTTATTAGGTGTACAGTACCAAAGTTCTATATAGTAAAGTGTTCTAGCAGCTATTAGTGCTGTCAAAAAAACATATTATTCGCTCGGTGCTGTAGTGGGACAATTACAGCCCTTTTTAGCTTGTTTAATTTCCTTGTATTTATTTATTTGATCAAACAGCATGTCAGGCAGAGAAGTCACAGGCTCTGCAAAGGGGAGTGGCAGAGGCCTAAATGTTTCTGGTGCAGGCACAGGTCGCAGCAGAGTAAGGGGGCGTGGCAGCAGTGGTCACATTGAGAGGCCAGAGCTCCCGGTGTCATCTAGCTGTCGGGTCTTGACCAGCAACTCAGCGGTTCTTGAATGGTTTACTCGATCTTCGACTTCGTCCCAAATGACTTCAGAGACCCCCAGTCAAGAATCGGTGGGTTCGTCAGACACAACCCTTAGTTGGCATGGCCCGGGAGCAGGCCCTGTGCGCTCACATGTCATCAACCTGCCTCTGTCCTTTTCTGTTCCCTCAGCCAGAGAAGTAATGTATGCTGTGGGCTCAGCTCCACTTTACAGAGAGGAGAAGCTACTGGAGGAGGGTCAGCAGCTACTAGAGGACAGTCAGCAGCTACTGAGCAGCCAAGATGTGGAGCTTCCTTCCGCAGCCTCCTCGGTTAGGCAGGCAAGTAGTGATGAGGAGAGTGGGGTGGGAGGTAGGGTTGCGTGCCATCAGGCTCCTGATCCACAGACAGTCAAGGAGGATGTGCAGACACTACTCGATGATGATGAAGCCGATCGCACTTGGGAGCCGGGTGAATTAGGGCCTTCATCATCATCAGGAGAAGAGGGTAGCAGCTTGCCCATGAGGCAGCGACAGAGCCAGCAGGTCGCTAGCATGGCCCGGAGTCAGCAGGGTGGCAGCAGTGGGAGGTCGGGAGCCAAACGTGCCCGAGGTAGACCACCCGCTTTGCAGGAACCTACTGGGCCAAAAAGTAGTGGTGCAGCGGTTCAAGGAGGCAGTCAGTCATTCCAGCAGTAATCGGTCAGCAAAGCCATTGCCAAGAGACAGCAGTATGAGTGTACACATCCAACGGCGCAGAAGCTGAATGTGCTCCTGTCCAAGTTGCTGGTGCTGCAGTCCCTCCCTTTCCAAGTGGTGGACTCTGAACCTTTCCGAGAACTGATGGCTTGTGCCGAGCCGAGGTGGAAAGTTCCAAGCCATCATTTCTTTGCCAAACAGGCAGTACTAGCCCTGCACAAATATGTAGAACAGAAGGTGGGCCAGTCCTTAAGCCTGTCGGTGTCTGCCAAAGTTCACAGGCAGCGCCGACGTGTGGAGCTCTAGTTACAGTCAGGACAGTATATGTCCTTT
>ONZH01025678.1:0-49893 GCA_900303285.1 Rhinella marina | reverse complement strand
TACACATACACAGTGTACATAGGTATGTCTGGATGTGACATTAATACACACAATGCACACAGGTATGTCTGGGATGTGACATGTAATACAGACTCACAGTGCACATAGATATGTCTGGGATGTGACATGTAATACAAAACACAAAGTGCACACAGGTATGTCTGGGATGTGACATGTAATACAGACACACAGTGCACACAGGTATGTCTGGGATATGACATGTAATACAGACACAGTGCACACAGGTATGTCTGGATGTGACATTAATACGACACACAGTGCACACAATGTCAGTGTGACATACAGTACACAGTGCACACAGGTATGGTCTGGATGTGACATGTAATACAGACACACAGTGCACACAGGGTATGTCTGGTGACATATATAATACAGACACACAGCACACAGATATGTCTGGGATATGATAATACAGACACAGCACACAGTGTAATACAGACACACAGTGACACAGTATGTGGGATGTGACATGTAATACAGACACACAGTGCACACAGATATGTCTGGGATTATGACATATAATACAGACACAGTGCACATAGTATGTCTGGGATGTGACATGTAATACAGACACACAGTGCACATAGGTATATCTGGAATGTGACATGTAATAAAGACACAGTGCACACAGGCATGTCTGGGATGTGACATTTAATACAGACACACAGTGCACTCAGGTATGTCTGGGATGTTACATGTAATACAGACACACAGTGCACTCAGGTATGTCTGGGATGTTACATGTAATACAGACACACAGTGCACACAGGTATGTCTGGGATGTGACATGTAATACAGACACACAGTGCACACAGGTATGTCTGGGATGTGACATGTAATACAGACACACAGTGCACACAGGTATGTCTGGTATGTGACATGTAATACACACACACAGTGCACACAGGTATGTCTGGCATATGACATGTAATACACACACACAGTGCACACAGGTATGTCTGGTATGTGACATGTAATACAGACACACAGTGCACACAGGTATGTCTGGGATATGACATGTAATACAGACACACAGTGCACACAGGTAAGTCTGGGATGTGACATGTAATACAGACACAGTGCACATAGGTATGTCTGGGATGTGACATGTAATACAGACACACAGTGCACACAGGTATGTCTGGGATTTGACATGTAATACAGACACACAGTGCACACAGGTATGTCTGGGATGTGACATGTAATACAGACACACAGTGCACAAAGGTATGTCTGGGATATGTCTGCAATCTTCTGTGGGGCAGTGCTCTTAGTTATATTGGTGAAAATAAGGTGACAGACTCCCCTTAATGGGGCCAGACAGCATTCGTGTACACAAGTTTCCTGCAATGCCGGATGCAGAGAGGTTCAACAGGCTGTTCCCTTCTGAAATAGCCTACCAGGTCTGACAAGTGCTACTGTGAAACTAGCCTAACAAATGCGATTTTGCCATGGCTTAAAATCCAAAAAGGAAAATGTATCCATGTTGATGTGCCCTTAAAGTGACAGAAGCCAACAAGCTTGGGTTTCATGATACTTGCAACTATTGTTGTACAAAGTTAATCATCCAAAGTGGAATTCCATTGGAAGTTTTGGGACAATTCAATTCGCAATTAATTTGAATTTCCTTGAGCTTCGTGGTAACAAATAATTTATTTCCTAAAATGGCGGCTACAATGGTTACAAAATGAAAGTAAGAAACCCAGGAATGCAAGATCACCTATAATTTCATGCAGACAGCAGGCCCTGTGATGTCACAGCCCTATGAAACCGTCATCCCTCAGGTCTTCTCCATTTCACTGTGAACTCTAGGGACAGTGTTGCTTAAAGCTTTTAATTTTGGAATATTGGCTAGGGAGTGTGCAGGGACAGTGAATGAGATCACCGAAGGAGATTTTACACACTCTATTGAGAGCATAGGGAGACTTCAGGGACAGTGCAGGGATTGTAAGCTGAAGCTTAGAGGATCCATAGGAGACATCACAGTTTGCATCAAACCCCTGTGTAGGGAACAGAGCTACTGTATCTATTTGAATGGTGTCCAGTGTCCTAATAGATAAACAATTACTTGATTCTCAGATTGAAGTGAATAGCCTGTCTTGTTCTACTGTTATTGGGGTGTCCACATTGTTTAATAGATAATAGATAATAATTAAATAACAATAGATAACAATTCAATTAGGCCTTGATTCTCAAATTGGATTAAATAGCCTGTCTAATTATACTGTTATTGGACTGCAGCCGTGAGCCAGCTGGATGGCAGCAGTGTGAGATCTGGAGCCAAATGTGAGGTAGACCTTCTGCTATTCAGGAGGCTACATATCCGGAAACAAATGGAGGGGCATGGCTTCATAGAGGCAGCAGCAGGAAAGGTAGGGGTAAAATGCTATACTCACCAGTGCGGGAATTTTTTATCCAGTCGTCAGATTGGCCTTATGTGGCATCTGTGGGAAGAAGGTGAAGCACCACAAGGGTGTCAATGTTGACACTGTGGCCCTGCATTAACACATGGAGCGTCACTTGGGAAAATCATGGTCCTAATGCAGCAGTACAGCCTGATACATCTCCCAGCAGCCCACACCATTTCTCCAGCAGTCAAAGTTCCACCACCTCAGCAGGAGGGAACTGTGTTTCCTTCCCATCCGTTACTTGTCCTAATGCTCTTCCTCCTCGTCACTCCTTTTGCCAACAATCAATCACTGAGGCAATTGCAAAGAAACAGTATGCATGCTATGAACTAGTGTTGAACAAATCAAAGTTGACATAGTGGAATTTGATCCAATTTTCTTTTCTAAAATGTCTGCAGCACATGTTACAAAGAGGAAGTAAGAAACCTGGGAATAAGGGACCACCCATAATGACATGCAGGAAGCCAATCAGCAGATAGCCAGCCCCTTTGATGTCACAGCCCTATAAAAAGCCTCATCCTGCCTGGTCTCCACCATTTTTAATTAACTTAGTGCAGGGAGACAGTGATTAGGAAAGACTTTATTCACAAAATATTGCTTTTGAGCAGTTCAGGAATATCTTAGAGACAGTATAGGGATATAAAAGGGAGACTGTATCCACACTATAGGAAAGCGAGCAGGGGCCAAATGAACAGTGTAAAGCTTGGTGATAGAGAAGCTATTATATTACACCTAGCTGGACTAATTGGGGTTAAAAAGTATCCTAATATACTGATTTTGGGTAGTTCACGTTCTCTTATACATAGGTAATTCCATTAATCCTTGATTCTGTTGTTGGGGTGAAATTGTGGTCTGATACTACTTTTTGGGGGCGTTCACATTCTTTTATATATAATTCAATACGTTAATCTTTGATTGTGTAATTGGGGTGAAAATGCGTATTGATACTACAGATTTTAGGATGTTCATGTTCGTTTATATATAAGTATTCATGTGGCCTGGTGCTACAGATTTTAGGGTGCCCATGTTCTTTTATACATAAATACATGCATTCATTCTTGATTTTGGGGTGATATTATGGCCTAATAGTACAGATTTTAGGGTGCTCATGTCCTTTTATACATAATTCAATACGTTAATCCTTAATTGTGTAAATGGGGTGAAACTTTGGCTGAATACTACATATTTTCAGGTGTTCACATTCTCTTATAGATAAGTACATCCATTCATCCTTAATTCTGGGGTTAAATTGCGGCCTGGTACTACTGCTATTTTACATTTACAGTTACTGTTACAGTACGGTATGTCTGACAGACAGGTGCCAGGGACTTCTAAGGGAACGAGCAGTGGAAAAAAATTGTTCTGGAGCTGGCAGAAGTAGTAGCAGTAGAAGGGGAGATGGTAGCAGCAGTTGCAGTGACAGGCCAGAGCTGCCAGTGGTAACCAGCAGTTGTATTTTGAAAAGCAACCTAGCTGCCCTTGAATGGTTGACTCGGTCTTCAAAATCAGACACCCCCAGCAAGGAGGGTGTTGTACTTTTCAGTGAGGACAAGTTTAAGTTTATTGAGAACGGTCAGCAGCTATTGCCCAACCAAGATGTGGAGAAGAGATTTGTTGCTTCCTACGGTAGACGGGCAAGTAGCAACAAATAGTTGCGTGGGAGAAGGTGTTGCAAGCGGTCAGTCACACACATGGGCACGTGGTCCTGAGACTTGTGAGGGTGACATCAGAGACATGCAAACAATAGTGGATGATAATGTAGCCAATCTCATGAAGGAGATAGGTGAAGAGGGGGCTTCATTATAATCATCAGGGGTGAGGGTGGGAGCTTGTGTGTGAGGCAGCAGCTGAGCCAGCAGGATGCTAGCATGGCTCTAGGTCAGCAGGGTGGCAGCACTGTGATGTCTGGAGCCAAATGTGCCCACGGTAGGTCATCTGTTACTCAGGGGTCTACCTGTGGAGAAACAAATAGCGGTACGCAGGTTCCTGGAGGCAACAGGCAGTCAGCACAAAGCGGTGGGGGGAAAATGCTATACTCGCCGGTGTGGGAATTTTTCATCACGTTGTGAGAGAATTTCAGCATGGCTGTTTGTAGAGTTTTTGGGCAGAAGGTGAACCGTGGCCAGGATGCCAATGTTGGTACTACAGCCCTGCGTCAAAACATGCATCACCATAAAGTGGCTTGGGGAAACCGTGGCACTAGCTTAATCATACAGTCTGATGCAGTGACAGCTACATTATCACTATTGGGCAAAGGGATGACTACTGGCTCTCAGTGATTTTAGACCTTCGCTACCAGGCCAAAATGGGGTCCTTTTTTACACCTGCTAAGAGGGATGATAATCTCAACTATTATTGAGACTTCTTATGTAGTTGATTGGTCGTTGCCTGTGTGGGCCTTTGCCCATCCTCATGAAGGTCTGATGGGAGGGATCCTTTGTGCTCATGTTCCACTGCCATGACTGAAGGGTGGTGGAGGGGCAGGAGCAGCAGAAGTAACTTGAGTCACCAGTCTCTGATGAGCATGTTTCCTCAGCCGCCAACTGAAGAAACCACCCACCAGGATCAGGACATGAAACAGAACCTAAACAAGAATGTGGTGGCTTTCTTGGACTGCACCCCGTCACCCAGGATCCCCTGGACTACTGGGTCGCCAAACGTAAATTGTGGCTGAAACATGCATATGCAGGGGCGCACTGTTGGTGGCCTGTACTAGCTATGCATGTTGCTGCAATGCACACTCTTCCTGCAGGCTGGGGTATAGCTGATTTAATGCGCTTGATTATGAATTAATTCATAACAAAGTAAATTTCTTGAAGAAATTTGGTGAAGTGTCCGTATCAAATTTTTTAAAAAATTAGCATCAATACTTTTAACAACTGCATTTAGTAAAGTTCAACTGACTATATTTGGTCTGTTATTGTCTTCTCTATTAAATGGAAAAATATGAAGTATAGACCTAGTGTCTCAGCAACATATTAGGTATATGTGTTAACATTATTTTGCACTCACCTGTGTATATCCATATACGCTTAACAGTCGGGCCATGGGGAGAGTCGTCTCAGAACGTAAGTCTCCAATAAAACCGACCACTTTATCCTTCTCCATACATGAGTAGTTTGGAGCTGTCACCGTGTGTCCGGACAGTATCTGCAGAACATCTTTTATAACTTTATTCACATGTCCACAAGAGTCGTATATATGATATCCCAGAGTCACATTGGGAAGAATATCTGAACGTTTGTTAGTTTCCACAATAGCAAAAAGAAAAGCCAACAGATGTGCATATTGTCTTGCATGAGGTCTACAAAAAAAGAGTGTACACATATATAGATGGGTACTTCATTAACTTTTCTCTTAGGTCAATATATCGCAAAATGAGGGGCACAAGGTGACCATGATTGAAAATTTCAATACCCTACAGAGTAAGAGTTCTGTTCATAAAAAGTCATAAATAACATAGCAACAAATCACTTAACAATTAAACAAGATAAATGAGGGCCCTGATATCAGTCTACATGAGCTAGTCACCAAGAAATACGTGTAGTGATTGGTGAACAGAGAGAAAATGTATGATGGTACACAGAAATGAGGGAGAAGATATAGGGGAGCACAGCGCTGTGGAGATCTTTGTGGGTGAAAACGAGCAGGTTAAATGTAATCCTGTACTGTATGAGCAATCAATGCAATGGCACATAGCACACGGAGGTGGAATTGGAGAAGCAGTTAATGCTCCTTTACACAGGACAATTTAGGTGATTGTTGCATCTGCTCGTCAGGGGACTGCCACATTTACATTACATGTAGGCGATCTCCTTCACAGTATAGGGAGGAGCAATTGCTAATTTCATTGCTTGTCCCCCAAAGAGATGGTTTGATTGGGACTGCTTGCTACCCTACCTGATGTTTTCTATTGGAAGGGTGCCCCAGACTCAAACAGGGCTTTCACTGTTTGAGTTAGTCAATGGCCGTCACCCAAGGCGTTTACTAAATGTGGCCAAAGAAACCTGGGAAATCGAGGCTGCTCCATATAAAAGTGTCATCGAACACGTGGCCCAGATGCAAGACCAGATAGCAAACATATGGCCCAGATGCAAGACCAGATAGCAAACATATGGCCCAGATGCAAGACCAGATAGCAACAGTAATGTTGTCAAAGCACACCTGTGAGCTCAGGAGACTCAGCAGAGTTTATAATAGATCTGCAAGGGTGAGAGGTACAGGTTCCCTATTTTAGTGCCCATGCTGGATAGAAAGTTCCTGGAAAAGTGGCAGGGTCCCTATGAGATTGTTCAAATGGTTGTTGAGGTGAACTACAAGGTGCACCAGCCAGACAAGAGAAAACCAATCCAGATTATTAGGGTTATTCACTTTAGAAAAAAGACGACTGAGGGGAGATCTAATAACTATGTATAAATATATCAGAGGTCAGTACAGAGATCTCTCCCATGATCTGTTTATACCCAGATCTGTGACTGAGACGAGGGGACATCCTCTGTGCCTGGAGGAAAGAAGGTTTGTGGACAAACATAGAAGAGGATTCTTTATGGTAAGAGCAGTGAGACTGTGGAACTCTCTGCCTGAGGAGGTGGTGATGGTAAGTTCACTGAAAGAGTATGTATTTCTGGAGTGTGATAATATTACAAGCTATACTGTAGCTAAAGTACTAGAGAGGGGTCTTTGATCCAGGGTTATTCTGATTGCCTGATAGGAGTCGGGAAGGATTTTTTCCCCCTAAAGTGGAGGAAATTGGCTTCTACCTCACAGGGTTTTTTTTGCCTTCCTCTGGATCAAACTGAACTGGATGGACAGATGTCTTTTTTACAGCTTTATAAACTATGTTACTTTGTTAGATTGGAAGATCGGGAATCCTCGGTGCCCCTCAATTCACCTAGTAAAAATTAGTAAAGCACTGTCAGTGCACCAGAAACAAAAGGCAAAGGAGTTCCTGCAGAAAAAGAGAAGGACAATTTCTGACATACTGGGCCGTACCCTCCTGATAAAACACTGCATTAAAATTGAGCCTCACAGTAAGGTGAACATAAAGCCATACAGGATACCAAAAGCATGCAGAGAGAAGGTATCATCTGAGGTCAGGCACATGCTTGAGACCAATGGGACTTGGAGATTCTGCAATGATCTCAGGAAGTTAAATCAGGTATCAAAATTTGGCATGTACCCCATGCCAAGAGTAGATGAACTGATTGAGAGGCTTAAGAAGGCAAGGTATATTACAAAGGATTATTGGCAGATACCATTGTCAGACAAGGCTAAATAGAAGATGGCATTCTCCACTCCACAGGGACTGTTCCAGTATGTGTTGCCATTTGCGTTACATGTAGCACCTGCTGCGTTCCAGAGGTTAATGGACCTAATCTTTAGGCCACATCGTGACTATGCTGCCACTTACCTTGACTATGTCGTCAATTTTTCATCAGATTGGAAAAGTCATCTCTGTAAGGTACAGGATGTGATCGACTCGATTAGTGATGCGGGCCTAACCATAAACCTAAGAAGTGTGCAGTGGGTCTAGAGGAAGCAAAATACCTGGGCTACATTGGTAAAGGGCTGGTTAAACTCCAGGTCAATAAAATGGAGGCAATACAGAACTGACCTAAGCCCTTAACAAAAAAACAAGTCAGGGCCTTCCTGGGCATATCTGGGTACTACCATTGGTTTGTATCAATTTTTGCATCGATTGCAGCACTGTTGACTGACTTAACGAAAGGCCCTAAGTCAGTAATGGGCTAGTGGACCCCGGAGAATGCTTTTCAATGCTTTTCTGCCTCATGTCAACAGCCAGTGTTTATTTCCCAGGAGTTTAGGAAAGTGTTTCTGGTCCAGACAGATGCATCTGATAGAGGCTTGGGATTAGTCCTGTCATAGGTGATAAATGGAGAGGAATACCCAGTGACGTACCTGAGTAGAAAGCTGACTCCAGCAGAACAAAAAATAACGCTATAGTAGAACGAGAGTCTGGCCATTAAATGGGCCCTGGAGTTGCTTAAATATTATCTGCTGGGTAGGAAATTTGTGTTGGTGACAGACCATACTCCTTTAGCCAGGAAGAAGCAAAACAAAGAGAAAAAATGCAACACTGACCAGGGTTTTTTTCTCCTTGCAGAGTTTTAATTACAAGGTGGCACATAAACAGGGGAAATTGCAAGGAAACGCGGATGCATTGTCCAGAATAAACTATATTTTAGCTAAAACTGCAGCAAGGAGTCGGTGGGTTCCTCTGACACAACACTTAGTTGCCATGGCCTGATCACCTGTCCTCAATCTGCCTCTGTCATTTTCTGTTCCCTCAGCTCGAGATTTTCACCCTATAAGACGCACCGGCTCATAAGACGCATCTAGGTTTTACAGGAGGACCTCAGCTCACAGCCCCAATCAGACGCCCAATGTTAATAAGACCCCAATCAGATCTCAGATGAGAGTCCCATGCCTCCGATCTCATCCCCCAATGCCTCTATTATCATCCCCCAATGCCTCCAATATCATCCCCCAATGCTTCCAATCTCATCCCCCAATGCCTCCAATCTAATCCCCCAGTGCCTTCAATATCAGCCCCCAGTGCCTCCAATATCAGCCCGCGGTGTCTCTTATCAGCCCCTGGTGCCTCTCATTATCAGCCCCCAGTGCCTCTTATTATCAGCCCCCAGTGCCTCTTATCAGCCCCCAGTGCCTCTTATTATCAGCCCCCAGTGCCTCTTGTTATCAGCCCCCAGTGCCTCTTATTACCAGCCCCCAGTACCTCTATCAGCCCCCAGTGCCTCTTATTATCAGCCCCCAGTGCCTCTTATCAGCCCCCAGCGCCTCTTATTATCAGCCCCCAGTGCCTCTTATTATCAGCCCCCAGTGCCTCTTATTATTAGCCCTCAGTGCCTCTTATTATCAGCCCTCAGTGCCTCTTATTATCAGCCCCCAGTGCCTCTTATCAGCCCCCAGCGCCTCTTATTATCAGCCCCCAGCGCCTCTTATTATCAGCCCCCAGTGCCTCTTATTATTAGCCCTCAGTGCCTCTTATTATCAGCCCTCAGTGCCTCTTATTATCAGCCCCCAGTGCCTCTTATCAGCCCCCAGCGCCTCTTATTATCAGCCCCCAGCGCCTCTTATTATCAGCCCCCAGTGCCTCTTATTATCAGCCCTCAGTGCCTCTTATTATCAGCCCCCAGTGCCTCTTATCAGCCCCCAGCGCCTCTTATTATCAGCCCCCAGTGCCTCTTATTATCAGCCCCCAGTGCCTCTTATTATTAGCCTTCAGTGCCTCTTATTATCAGCCCTCAGTGCCTCTTATTATCAGCCCTCAGTGCCTCTTATTATCAGCCCCCAGTGCCTCTTATTATCAGCCCCCAGTGCCTCTTATCAGCCCCCAGTGCCTCTTATTATCAGCCCTCAGTGCCTCTTATTATCAGCCCCCAGTGCCTCTTATTATCAGCCCCCAGTGCCTCTTATCAGCCCCCAGTGCCTCTTATTAACAGCCCCCAGTGCCTCTATTAGCCCCCAGCAGCCATAGAGTATATAAAATAAAAAAACACTTACTTCTCCTGCAACTGGACGCCGCCGCTCCTCTCCGCCCGTGGTCTGCTTCCTCCTGCCACCGGCTGTGCTGTGAACTGGCATGAACAACGTGAGGTCACAGAGTGCCATCACGCTGTGCGCAGCTCTGCACAGCGACAGCCGAGTGGAGGACCAGGAAGCAGTGAGTACAGAGTCTTTACTGATTCCTTGTCCTCTGGTGCTAATGAGCGCTTCCTTAATGGAGATGCTGAGACATTTTCCCCCCACTTTTTTGGGAAAAAAAATTGTCTTATAGGGCGAAAAATACAGTTTGTGCCGTCAGCTTGGCTACACTTTTAAGGGAGTCCAAGCTTCTAGGGGACAGTCAGCAGCTACCTCCCAGACAAGATCTGGAGGAGAGATCCGCTGCTTCCTCCGGTAGGCAGGCAAGTAGTGATGATGAGAGTCGCGTGGGAGATGGTGTTGTGAGCGATCAGGCACATGGCACTGAGACTGGTGAAGGTGAAATCAGTGACGATCAGACAGTAGTGGATGATGATGTAGCCAATATCTAATAATCAGGTGAAAAGGGTGGCAGCTTGCGCGTGAGGCAATGGTTGAGTTAGCAAGGTGGTTGTGTGTCTGTGAGTCAGCAGGGTGGCAGCAGTTGAAGGTCAGAAGCCAAACCTGCCCGGGGTAGACCACCCGCTATAAAAGAGTCTACCTGTCCGGAAAGTAATGGTACAGGGTTTCATGGAGGCAGCGGTAGCAGGCAGTCAGCCCGGAGTGGTGGGGGTAAAATGCCATACTCAGCAGTGTGGCAATTTTTTATCAAGCCACCGGAGGACATCAACATGACCATTTGCAGAATCTGTGGGCAGGAGTTGAAGCGTGGCCTGGGTGCCAATGTTGGCACCACGGCACTGTGAAAACACAAGCAGCAACAACGGGAAGAATGGGCTGTTTGAGGAGGCCACTTTATTTGTCAGTTGCCAGGACTACAGGATAAACTACGTCATTCCACTGCTTTATGTCCTGGAGCAGATGCTGGTAAATCTGGCTGACCAGGGGACAGGAGACGTGATGCCTATATCTCATAGCTACCTGAGCCCCGTAGGGGCTGAAATAGAGGAGAAGGATGAAGACATTTACACACAAGCAATGTATACAGAAATTGGTGGTTTTTCACAAGTGACAGGAGAGGAAGAGCTGCAGGGCAATGAGGAAGACCAGGCAGATGACCCAGACACACTGTGGGAGATTAAGGCAGGGAGTCCTTTCGAATCCCTTGCGCAAATGGCCCGATGCATGCTCAGTTGCTTACATAGTGACAGCCTAATTGTCACCATTAGCCAGAGGAATGACTAGTGGCATCATGTTAGACTCCCGTTACTGGTCCAAAATGAGGCCTTTTTTTAGCTATTGAGAGGGAGGATAAACTGAACTACTATTGAGACATCCTATGTAGTCATTTGCTCACTGCCTATGTGTACCATCGGCCATCATCACAAAGGTCTGATCGGGGTGCCCACTGCACACACGTTCCACTGCCATGGCTTCTGGAGGGGGGCAGGAGCAGTACCAGCTCAATCAGCAGAAGCTTGCTGCTGATGGAGCTGATGGAGCTGGTGAGACTCTATAGTTTCTCTGATGAGCAGTTTTCTTTACCCGACTTGTGAAGAAAACACCCACCAGCAGCAACAAGACATGGAGCAGAACTTGAACCAGCAAGTGATGGCATTCTTGAACTGCACACTGCCACCTAGTGGCAGACATACCACCTGTGCAGCCAGTTCAGCTGCACAGGGGCCCTGCATAGGATGGGTCCCTGCACTCATGTCACTCTTACAGCAGACATCAAGCACAGCAAGATTGTTTTGTGCTTGTGGAGGAAGGTCCTGCCTCTGTACTAGAGATGAAAACTCTAGTAATAATGTCATCAATGGGAGGAGCCAGAATAGGAAGACTGTATAGCCACTGGTGAAGGGAGAAGTGAGTTGCTAAGTGTGTGTGTAACTGTATGTGTGTAACTGAACTGTATGTGTGCAGCAGAGCTGTATGTGTGTGTACAGACACATACACATGCGTTATGAGACTTGTTATCTAAAACAAATGTGTTAAGCCAGGGTTTGTCAACTCTTCTCAACTCCAGTCCTTAGGACCCACCTACCAGTCATGTTTTCAGGATTTCCTTAGTATTGAGCAGGTGATATAATTAGTGTCAGTGCATTGGGAATTACCACAGGTATTCATTTTTTGGGATATTCTCAAATCATGATCAGTATTTGGGTCCTGTGTTAAGAAAACACCTTCAAATGCTTTTCAATGGTTTTTGTTTCAAGAGAAGGTGATGAGTTAAGAAACTTGACTTAAGAGTTTGTGTGTTAACCCTGCTACATCTGTATATGTATGTGTATAACTGAAATGTATGTGTGTAGTAGTGCTGTATGTGTGTAACTGAACTGTATGTGTGTGTATATGTATGTATGTAACTGAACTGTATGTGTGTATATGTATGTGTGTAACTGAACTGTATGTGTGTGTGTGTATATGTATGTATGTAACTGAACTGTATGTGTGTATATGTATGTATGTATGTAACTGAACTGTATGTGTGTATATGTATGTGTGTAACTGAACTGTATGTGTGTATATGTATGTATGTAACTGAACTATATGTGTGTATATGTATGTATGTAACTGAACTGTATGTGTGTGTATATGTATGTATGTAACTGAACTGTATGTGTGTACATGTATGTATGTAACTGAACTGTATGTGTGTATATGTATGTATGTAACTGAACTGTATGTGTGTGTATATGTATGTATGTAACTGAACTGTATGTGTGTGTATATGTATGTATGTAACTGAACTGTATGTGTGTATATGTATGTGTGTAACTGAACTGTATGTGTGTGTATGTATGTATGTAACTGAACTATATGTGTGTATATGTATGTATGTAACTGAACTGTATGTGTGTGTATATGTATGTATGTAACTGAACTGTATGTGTGTATATGTATGTATGTAACTGAACTATATGTGTGTATATGTATGTATGTAACTGAACTGTATGTGTGTGTATATGTATGTATGTAACTGAACTGTATGTGTGTGTATATGTATGTATGTAACTGAACTGTATGTGTGTATATGTATGTGTGTAACTGAACTGTATGTGTGTGTGTGTATTATGTAACTGAACTATATGTGTGTATATGTATGTGTGTAACTGAACTGTATGTGTGTGTATATGTATGTATGTAACTGAACTGTATGTGTGTGTATATGTATGTATGTAACTGAACTGTATGTGTGTATATGTATGTATGTATGTAACTGAACTGTTTGTGTGTGTATATGTATGTATGTAACTGAACTGTATGTGTGTATATGTATGTAACTGAACTGTACAGTATGTGTGCATATGTATGTATGTAACTGAACTGTATGTGTGTACATGTATGTATGTAACTGAACTGTTTGTGTGTGTATATGTATGTGTGTAACTGAACTGTATGTGTGTTTATATGTATGTATGTAACTGAACTATATGTGTGTATATGTATGTATGTAACTGAACTGTTTGTGTGTGTATATGTATGTATGTAACTGAACTGTATGTGTGTATATGTATGTAACTGAACTGTACAGTATGTGTGCATATGTATGTATGTAACTGAACTGTATGTGTGTACATGTATGTATGTAACTGAACTGTATGTTTGTATATGTATGTATGTAACTGAACTGTATGTGTGTTTATATGTATGTATGTATGTAACTGAACTGTATGTGTGTATATGTATGTATGTAACTGAACTGTATGTGTGTATATGTATGTATGTAACTGAACTGTACAGTATGTGTGTATATGTATGTATGTAACTGAACTGTATGTGTGTATATGTATGTATGTAACTGAACTGTACAGTATGTGTGTGTATATGTATGTATGTAACTGAACTGTACAGTATGTGTGTATATGTATGTATGTAACTGAACTGTACAGTATGTGTGTGTATATGTATGTATGTAACTGAACTGTATGTGTGTGTATATGTATGTATGTAACTGCACTGTACAGTATGTGTGTGTATATATATGTATGTATGTAACTGAACTGTATGTGTGTATATGTATGTATTTAACTAAACTGTACAGTATGTGTGTATATGTATGTATGTAACTGAACTGTATGTGTGTATATGTATGTGTGTAACTGAACTGTATGTGTGTATGTATGTAACTGAACTGTATGTGTGTGTGTATGTATGTATGTATGTAACTGAACTGTACAGTATGTGTGTATATGTATGTATGTAAGTGAACTGTATGTGTGTATATGTATATATGTAACTGAACTGTATGTGTGTGTATATGTATGTGTGTAACTGAACTGTATGTGTGTGTATGTGTATATATGTAACTGAACTGTATGTGTGTATATGTATGTATGTAACTGAACTGTATGTGTGTATATGTATGTATGTAACTGAACTGTATGTGTGTGTATATGTATGTATGTAACTGAACTGTATGTGTGTATATGTATGTATGTAGCTGAACTGTATGTGTGTATATGTATGTATGTATGTAACTAAACTGTATGTGTGTGTATATTTATGTATGTAACTGAACTGTATGTGTGTATATGTATGTATGTAACTAAACTGTATGTGTGTATATGTATGTATGTAACTGAACTGTATGTATGTGTGTATATGTATGTATGTAACTGAACTGTATGTGTGTATATGTATGTATGTAACTGAACTGTATGTGTGTATATGTATGTATGTAACTGAACTGTATGTGTGTATATATATGTATGTATGTAACTGAACTGTATGTGTGTATATGTATGTATGTAACTGAACTGTATGTGTGTGTATATGTATGTATGTAACTGAACTGTATGTGTGTATATGTATGTATGTAACTGAACTGTATGTGTGTGTATATGTATGTGTGTAACTGAACTGTATGTGTGTGTATATGTATGGATGTAACTGAACTGTATGTGTGTAGCAGAGCTGTACATAAGCATCTGATATCGGCATCTGAGGATCTGATATGGGGGCCTCAGGATCTTATTAGGGGGTCTTAGAATCTGATAAGGGGGTCTGAGGATTTGATATCACGGTCTAATCTGATATTGGGGTCTGAGGATCTGATATGGCAGTTTGATTTGAGGATCTGATTTAAAGTCTGATATGGGGTCTGATCAGAAAGGAAGGGGGGGTTTTATATTGTCACACACTATAGGGGCTATTGTTTTACTGGTGCACATTATAAGGGGACATTTTTCTACTACTAGAGCAATTATTTTTGGTGTACATTATGGAGACACTATTAGTGTGAGAAATACTATTTCCTGGGCGCACACAGTTATTTTTATTTTGTTTGTTATTTAATTTTTTATTGACTTTTTGTTAAACTGTGCAGAGAGAAGAGATGCCTGAAAGAAATCATTATGGTGGTCTGATCTGAATGGAGAAGATGAGGAAAGAGAACATCTACATCAGTAAAGACATCACTGGATGTCAGAGGTATGTGGGACTGTATTGTCCTGAATGTTTTGTAGCGCTGTATGTAATGTTTTCAATTATGTATTTAACCCCTTCTACTCCAGGCCTGTTTTCACCTTACTGCCCAGGACATTGTTTGCAAATATGACATGTGTCACTTCATGTGGTAATAACTTTGGAACGCTTTTACTTATCCAAGCCATTCTGAGATTGTTTTCTCGTTACACATTGTACATCATGACAGTCATATATTTGAGTCAATATATTTAACCTTTATTTATGAAAAAATCACAAATTTACCGAAAATTTTGAAAAATGTATGATTTTCAAAATTTCTATTTCTCTGCTTTTAAAACAGAAAGTGATACTACATAAAATATTTATAACTTAACATTCCCCATACTTTATGTTTGGATCATTTTGTAAATGTAATTTTATTTTAATTAGGATATTAGAAGAAATTTTAGAGGGAATTCTTAACATTTTTAAGTTAATTTCCAAAATTCACTTTTTAAGGACCAGTTCAGTTCTGAAGTCATTTTGTGGGGCTTACATAATAAAAACCCCCTATAGATGACCCCATTTTAAAAACTATTTTACAAACGTTGTTAACCCTTTATGTATTCCACAAGAATTAAAGGAAATTGAGATGAAATTTTCCATGTTAATCTATTTTTTTCTTTAACACATCGAGGGTTAACAGCAGAACAAAACTCAATATTTATTATGCTGATCCTGTGGTTTACAGAAGCACCCCATAGCAGTAATCAAAGTAAAAGGTGACTACTTTGAAGAACCTAGAATATAAGACATATTTTCAGTTGTTTCACACTTTTTTGTTAAGTATATAACTCCACATGTGTTAATTCATAGTTTTGATGCCTTCAGTGTGAATCTACAATTTTCATAGTCATGAAAATACAGTAAACTCTTTGAATGAGAAGGTTTGTCCAAACTTTTGGTCTGTACTGTATGTATATATATATATATATATATATATATTTAAACACTTTTTAAAAAATTTTTAAAACTTTATTTCTGTCACTTTGCTACCTTTGGGTTTCTGATCCCCTCTGCATTGCATTACAAAACATCTGTATTGCATTGTTTTACAATGCGTTGAGTAATACACTAACAGATTGCCTAGGAGACCCAGACTGGGGCTGGATTTCCTTAGCCCCCGAGAAGGCAGGTCCTGATGCCTTCTCACCCATCGGGTCCCCACCACAGCAGCGGCCCAATGGGCTCTCTCACCCACCACAAATACTTTCTATGCCACAGTCAGCGATGACCGCAGCATAGAAGGGTTAATCTGCCGGCATCGGCTTTTACAGCGATGCTGGCAGATACAGCAGGGGACCGACTATCAGGGACTGCTGGGCCCTGCTGTGAGGTACTATTATGTCATGTGTCGGGAAGGGATTAACAGTAGGGCTGGATCCAAAACAGAGATAACACTTGATTGGAAAGTTTGCATGTCTTATGTCTTTTGTACCCACTCCTGCTTTTGGCTTCCAAATCATGAGCATATCCTAATGCAAAATAGGGACTGTGTGAAACAGATCTTACGGCTGCTCTAAAGACAGTATCCGTTGTAATCCACATGTTTCTATACTTCTGACAGATCAGAAGAAAGGTAAAATAAATGGTGTTGTTAGTAAGGCCAAACAGGGAGAATAGTGGCCCGGTCATAGAGTGTGGAGGGTGGCAACTGCATGAGGAGTAAACATAGTGGCCCAGTTACATAGTGGTGAGGTGACAACTGCATGAGGAGTCAATACAGTGGCCCACATACAATATGGGGTGGGTGGCAACTAGAGATGAGCGAATCTTCAAAGATTCGCTTCGGCGAATGTTCATTGAATTTATAAAAAGATTTGTTCTTAATACGAATTTATTCAGTCGAAGTTGCTTTAAAAAATATTTGTTCTTCTGGTCGTGTTCTGTGAACATTTCCACACAAATAACGAACATACAGTTGTCTAAGGTACGCTACTTAAGTGAATACGTACGCATGATCGTACAAAGTGCGTACGAATCCTTAGCGTACTATTCTCATGTGATTGCGTAATATGTAGCCACGCGTGACTCTAGGCTGCGGAGTGCAGTCATCAGAGGCAGAGCGAAGTTTTCAAAATGACATCCAGGCGTTGCGAGCCTCCAAAAATTGTTCATAGGCCAGAGCCCTAGTGTGAAGAAGAAAGGGTTGTCTGTTTAGGCCGGAGCCTCCAAAAATAGGCCAAAGGCCGGTTTCCAGGATTAGTGAACACAGAGTGTCTTCAGGCCAAAGCATTAAAAAATTACGTACACTCCGGTTCACAGATTACAGTCAGATAAATGGCTTGGCTTGTTTGTACAACAAGCCTATAAACATTCTACCTTGTAGTAAAGATAGGCAGTGAAAATTATATATGAGCTTTTCATGGGTGGCACGGGCAATAGTAGTAGGGGGATGGGGTATATCAGCAGAGAGTGAATAGTAAATACAACAAACTGCGGTGGAGGATTACAATCTCTGCTAATTTAACTTTTAACGGGAGGCGGAGGTAAACAACAGTGTAACTATTTTATTTTTTAATACTAATTTTTCTTTTTTTCTTTTATGTATTTATTTATTTTAGGAAAGGCTCCAAAACAAATTTCAGAATAGTAAATACAACTAAGAACGGTCGAGTATAACAATGAATTTTTGAATTTTAATAACATTTTGGGGTTTTTGGTTTGGGGAATTTGGGTTCGCTCCCATGACACAAGACGTTTGGCATGCAACTTCATGGGCCGGCTAACAGCAACAGAGCCAAGACACTGGGACAATTTCAGCCTGCCAGGCCTGATCTAATCATCTGCCTCAAAGTATGCCACCACCTGCTGGTTCAGGTTCTGCTTCATGTCTTACTGCTGCTGGTGTGTGGTTTCTTCACTAGGCGGATGAAGAAAAGTGCTCAATAGAGACTCCAGACTTAAACTGCTGCTGATGGAGCTGATGCTGCTCCTGCCCCCCCCTCCAGCAGCCATGACAGTGGAAAGTGAGCAGAGAAGGACCCCCGTCAGACCTTTATGAGGATGGGTGATGGTGCACATATGCAGCGGACAATTAACTACAAAAGATGTTTCAATAGTAGTTGAGTTTATCCTCCCTCTTAGCAGGTAGAAAAAAGGCTCCAATTTTGGGGCAGTAGCGAAGGTTTAACATAGTGGCGACCCAGTACTCATCCCTCTGCCTAATGGTGATAATACGGCTGTCACTACACAAGCAACTCAGCATGCATCTGGCCATTTGTCCAAGGGACTCAGAGGAACTCCTTGCCTCCATCTCCACGGCATACTCCCACGGTGTGTTGGGGTCATCTGCCTGGTCTTACTCATCACCCTCTAGCTTGAATGTCCTCCTCCTCCTCCTCCAGTTCATCTGCCACAGGGATCAGGTGTCTGTGAGATGTAGGAACCACGACTTCTGTCACCTGGCCAGTCAGATTTATCAGCATCTGCTTCAAGACGTTAGGGAGTGGAATGACATTGTTCATCTCATAGTCTTGGCGACTAACAAATAAAGTGGCCGCCTGAAAGGGCTTGAGCAAGAGCTTCCAGTAGCTATTAGTGTTGAGAGAGCACCTGTGTGCTCATATGCTCGGGTGCTCTGGCCGAGCACTAGGGGTTGCTTGATCGGCCGAGTAGCCGAGCATAATGTTAGTCAATTGGACTAAACCAGGCACCCCCGCTCTGAAGAGGGGAGGGTGTCTGGTTAATAGAAAAAGGTCAGAATCACGACTTCTCCTCTTTTACTCCTTTCACTCGTAAAAGTATGCTAATTAACTGAATTTGTACGCATTAGCATACAATGCATAGCATTAGTGTACAAATCAACATTACAGTGTGGGGAAGAGACTTGAGCATTGCGAGTGGACCCGAGCGTACGCGAGCATGCTCGCTCAACACTAATCCTCATCCATCAGTCTCTGAAGCATTTTTTCAAGGAGACATAGAAGTGGGATAGTAAGGCTGATGACGGCGTCATCACCGCTGGCCATGTTGGTGGAATACTGGAAGCAGCGCAACATGGCACACAAGTCCCACATGGTGTTGCGCAGAGCGACTCACCCGTGTGTGTGCACCTGAAACTCCACTATCGCCTGCTGCTGCTTGCATAGTCTCTCCAGCATGTGCAAGATGGAGTTCCACCTTGTGGGTATGTTGTATATGAGGCGGTGAGCGGGAAGGCCGAAGGTACGCTGCAATGCATACAGGCAAGCAGCAGCATGTGAGAGCACCAAAAGCACACACAGATGGCCCTCACTTTTTCTGCAGCAGCTCTGACATATCTGGGTAATTCTTCAGGAACCTCTGCACCACCAAGTTCAGCACATGCACCAGGCAAGGGATGTGCATCAATCCAGCTAGGCCCAGAGCTGCTATGAGATTCTGCCCGTTGTCGCACACCACCAGGCCTGGCTTGAGGTTCAGCGGCATCATTACATTTTTTAAACTGTCCACCTCCACTAGAGAGGAGCAAATCTATTTGCTGCTTAGTATATTCATTATGAACCTTCATTATTTCCTACTCCGAAGCAAATCAGAATCTTTTCATATTCGCTTCGTACAAATCTTTTAAAATGTTCTTAAATCTTTGTACGCTAACGCTATGCATCTGATTATTTGTACGCTAACGCTATGCATCTGATAATTTGTATGCTAATGAGTACGTATGCAGTTAAGTAGCAGACTTTTAGCAACGTCTAGACTGTATGTTTGTTATTTGTGGGGGGAATGTTCGCAGTGTATGGGTACGCTCATGGGTACATATTCAGTTAAAGAGGACCTTTCACCGCTCCTGACATGCCTGTTTTAATAGCTTCATGCATTCCCCATGTAATAACAATTCTGGAACATCTATTCTTATGTCTCTATGTTGTACCATTCCTTTATTTTTTCTACTAGAAGTTATGAATTGCTAACAGTCTGCAATAAGGGTACAGAGGGGAGGTGACCAGTTGGGGGTGTACACCTGCACAGACTCACTCTTTCCAATCAGTGATGCCATGTTCAGACTGTGCAGGTACACGCCCCCAACTGGTTACCTCCCCTCTGTACACTTAATGAAGACTGCTGGCAATTCATTCATAGCTTCTAGTAGAAATAACAAAGGAATGTGTGAGTAGTGAATGGTCTTCTTTAAGTATTGTACTTTTAACAACACTTATACTGTATGTTCGTTATTTGTGCGGGAATGTTCGCAGTGTATGGGTACGCTCATGCGCATGTATTCAGTTAAGTAGCGTACTTTTAACAACACATAGACTGTATGTTCATTATTTGTGCTGGAATGTTCGCAGAACACGACCAGAATAACTAATATTTTTTTTTAATGTTCAAAGCTTCAAGCATATAGAAGCAAAGTAACTTGTTCCAAATAAATTCTTATCTGAAGTGAATTGTTTTAAAAATTCGGCAAATGTTTGCCAAAGTGAATCTTTGAAGATTCGCTCATCTCTAGTCCCCACCAGACGTAATGGCAGCATTTCAAAGGCCAACAGTTTTGAAATGCTGGCATTCAGGGCCAGGGCTTGAGGGTGGATAGGAGAGTACTTCCTCTTTCTCTCCAGTGTTTGTGGGATAGACAATTGAATGCTTCCATTGGACAGTGTGGAGATTCTGCGGGACAGTGATGGTGGTGTGGCTGCCACATTGTCTGTTTGTGGGGCCGCAGGTGCCAAGACTGCAGCAAAAGAAGGAGCAGGAAGATCCTCTGATCTTTTGTGCTTCTTGAGGTGTCTACTCCACTGCATCTCGTGCTTTGCGGTTAGATGCCGGGTCATGCAGGTGATGCTCAGGTTGAGAACATGTATCTCTTACTTCAGGCTCTCACTGCACAGCATGCAAACCACCCGTGTCCTGTCATCAGCACACTGCCTGAAGAAGTGCCATGCCAGGGATCTCCTTTGCGCTGGCTTTAGTTTGCTTTTTCTCTTGGCGCATTGGGCAGTAGCAGTAGCATAAGTGACTGCTGCATGACTTTGGGCACAGACTGCTTAACTGATGTGCAAGGGGTTTAGGTAGAAGACGGATGCCCGTGGGCCAACGGTGCCAACTCTGCTCTTTCTGCAGTGAACCGAGTGGAAGACAATGTGAAGGAACTCAAGCTACTGTCAACCATCCAATCTACTACCGCCTCTCCTTGTTCTCGTCTCACCATTCTTAGAGCGGTATTTGGGTCTACAAAATGTTGCATAACATCATGTTGCTTGCATGCACCAGAGGAAGGTACTTCATTTGTGCACATAGCTGACACGTCCTTCTGCTGCAGCACGGGCTCCACCAACACCAGCTACACCATGGCCACCTCCATGTCCCCTAGTTTATGCTCTCCTCATTTTTTTACAGTCACCCTCAAAATTGCCTGACAGACAAATAATTGTGAATTTGTGTCCCAAAAAACGGTAGGTCACAGCAATCCAATTAACCAGCTGAATAACTATAATATATTTCCTTTGATGTTGGCAAGTACAGTATTTGTTCAACCCAAAATAAAAGTAGGTCACAGCAATTCTATTAACCAGCTGAATAACTGTTATATATTTCCTTTGACGATGGCAAGTACAGTGTATTTTAAATCACAAATATAGGTAGGTCACACCGACCCTATTTACCGACTGGATAACTGTTATATATATCCTTTGACAATAGCAACAGTGTATTTTAAAACATTAAAAAAGGTAGGACACATCGACTCTATTAACTAATATATATCCCTTTGACAGTGGCAAATAAAGTCTTTTTGCACCCAAAAATTTTCCAGACTGATTAACTATTACATCTCCCTGTCACTGGTGCAAAGTTGCAGGATTGCACCAAAAAAATTCCCAACATGTCATCCGCAGTATGGTATTTCTGTCTCATTGGTGAAAACTGTATTGCACCCCTCAATAATGCCTACAAGACAGCCTCAGACTTTAAAAAAAAAAAAAGGCCTAACACTCTCCCTGCCCGCAGTCCTGTCCCTACACTAGTAGAGCAGAAAGGCAGCGCACCATGTGATCCAGGATTTATTCATGCATGGTCACATGGTGCACAGGCCAATCACAGCCAGGCCAAAACTTGGTGTATTGGTGTACTAATCACCTATATGTCAGTTTAATTAAATTGAACTAGTCCCAAAAACTTCATGTTATTACTCACAGGTAAATTGTTGCCCTAGCCTGTGTATTGTACTGATCACCTATGGTATATGCAGGTTTAATTACATAGAACAAGTCCCAAAAATATCCTTCTAACCGTGTGAAAACTGAATATACATAAACAGATGATTGAGGCCTGGCACTTAATATCGCATTAACACTCACAGGTAAATTGTTACCCTAACCTGTGTATTGAACTACTAATCACCTTTAATATATACTGGCTTTATTCAATTCAATAACACCCCCCCCAAAAATAAATAAATAAATAAATACAGTAAATAAATAAGTAAAATTGGAACTGAACTATGTTACTCCTAATATTTTATCCTCAATTATTGATGTGCATTATATGGTTTTTAAAACAAAAAAATAAATAAATAAATAAATAAAGTTCTCACTAGTATTCACTATGCTATGTTAGATTTATGGTAGAACAGTTTTTGCTTCTAATATCTCCACACATGATCTGGAGCACAGCCAGAGTGACCAATAGGTTCTTGGTCACCTCTCTTACCAAGGCCGAATTTCCATGATTACGCATTACTCTTGTTTTTTCCAAGTCCCGAAAGTAGGATAACCAAATAAATAAAAAAAAGTCAAAAATATCAGAATTGGCCATTTGGTCATTTATTTATTGAGAGAAATAAATTATTATCACATGTTTTTTTGGGTGACTAAAGTATGTGAAGTGAACATTTACTTTCAGTATTTGGTGTGACCCCTTTTAAAGCAATAAGTGCAACTTTTCCAGTAGTTGTTAATTAGTCCTGCACATCTGCTTGGAGGAATTTGAGCACATTCTTTTGTGCAAAATAGCTTCAACTCAGTGGTTTCCTCCTATGAACTGTTCACTTCAGGTCAGGGTCGTACATAGAAATCATGGGGACCCATAGCAAAACTCAGAATTGGGCCCCCCCACCAAAAAAAAAAAGTAGAATTCTTGAACTAACCTAAGGGCTCACACACATGAACATATTTTTGTCCACATTAGAGTTGAGCGAGCACTAAAATGCTCGGGTGCTCATTATTCGAGTCAAATTTTTCCCGATGCTTGGGTGCTCGTTTCGAATAATGAACCCCATTGAAGTCAATGGGAGACTGGAGCATTTTTTGCTGGGGACCAAAGCTCTGCACAGGGAAGGTTGCGTGAAAACCTGGAAACCTCAGAAAATGATGGAAACACCACGAAAAAGGACAGGAAACAGCAGGGGCAGCATGCATGGATGCCTCTGAGGCTGTCTAATCGTACCATTACGCCAAATTCTGGGCAACAGCCTGGTGGTGACCCTCAAGACAATTGTGCTGACCCATACCAAGATGGGCAAGGCACATGCCCATCCCATGTTAGTAAAGCACCCAACTAGGTGCAACGAAGGTCCATCACCTCCTGTGGGTGACACCACTGCCCATTCTGGCACTGCTGTCCTATCCCCCGCCCCACGACGGAGGAATAAGCCTGACACAGCATGGTGGTGACACCAACAAGTGACCAAGTTAGATGAGGTAGCAGGTGAGCCACCCAAAAATTTACCCTGACACAACATGGCGGTGACAACAGAGTGACCAAGTTAGACTGAGGTAGCAGGTGAACCACCCAAAATTTTACCCTGACACAGCATGGCGGTGACATCACCAATGCCTTGGTCAGACTGAGATTGCAGTCAAATGGCTGTAGGTGAGCCTCCCAAAAAATTGTTTTAGAGTGTTTGAAGTTGACTCTCCTAAAAAATTGTTTTAGAGTGTCTGTAGTTGATGCTCCTAAAAAATTGATTGGAGAGAGGGCCTGTAGGTGGCCCTCCCTAAACATTGTTTGAAAAGAGAGCCAGTTGGCCCTCTGAAAAATTGCCTGTTGGCTCAGCGTTTGTGTAAGAAGAGAAGGAGGAGGAGGAGAGGAGAGGATACATGAAGAATCTTCATGTTGAGCTGCTTTCCCCCGGTGGAGATTTGAATTCCGGTGAAATCCAGGCTTTATTCATTTTAATAAGCGTCAGCCTGTCAGTGCTGTCAGTTGACAGGAGTGTACGCTTATCAGTGATGATATCACCAGCTGCACTAAAAACCCGCTTTGACAACACGCTAGCGGCAGGGCAGGCCAGCATCTCCAAGGCGTACCGTGCCAGTTCGGGCCATGTGTCCAGCTTTGCAACCCAGTAGTTGTATGGAGCAGAGTGATCATGCAGGACGTTGGTATGCTCAGCTAGGTATTCCCTCACCATCTTTCTGAACAGCTCCCCCCTACTTTGCTTAGACTGGGGACGGGTGACATAAAGTTGCTGGGGTGCCAAAAAAACTGGCAAAGGCCTTGGAGAGTGTTCCCCTGCCAGTGCTTGACAAGCTACCTGCTCCCCTCCTCTCCCCCGCTAGTTGGCCCACAGAATTATGTCCTCTGCCGCTAGCGGCGTCAGATGGAAAGGATAGTTTCAGCTTGTGCACCAGGGTCTGTTGATATTGATTCACTCTCATTCTCCTTTCCTCTACAGGAATGAGAGTGGAAAAGTTCGGCTTGTACCGGGGGTCCAGGAGGGTGAACACCCAATAATCGGTGTTGGCAAAAATGCTTCTAACGCAAGGGTCACGGGAAAGGCAGCCTAACATGAAGTCAGCCATGTGCGCAAGAGTCCCAACATGCAAGAATTCCCTTTCCTCAATAGGCTGACTCTCCATTTTCTCCTCGTCCAACTCCTCCTTTTCAGCCCATACACGCTCAACAGATAAGAAGGAATGAGCATTGGTATCCTCTTCAGTCTCGCCAACAGTCTCCTCCTCTTCCTCCTCCTCCTCCAATACGCGCTGAGAAACAGATCTGAGGGTGGTCTGGCTATCAAGCAACGTATCTTCTTCCCCCATCACCTGTGACAAGCGCAAAGCCTCTGACTTTTTCAGCAGACAAAGCAGCGGGATGGTGACGCTGATAATGGCGGCATCGCCGCTGACCATCTGTGTTAACTCCTCAAAGTTGCTTAACACCTGACAGATATCAGACATCCACGTCCACTCCTCATTGTAGACTTGAGGAAGCTGACTAACCTGACTACCAGTTCTCGTGGAAGTTGTCATCTGACAGTCTACAATGGCTCTGCGGTGCTGGTAAACCCTGGCTAACATGTGTAATGTGGAATTCCATCGCGTGGGCACGTCGCACAACCGTCGGTGAGCTGGCAGTTGTAAGCGCCGTTGCACTGCCCTGAGAATGGCAGCATCTGTGGTTGACTTGCGGAAATGCGCACAGATGCGTCGCAACTTGGTGAGCAAACCAGACAAATTGGGGTAGGTCTTGAGGAACCGCTGAACCACAAGATTGAACACGTGGGCCAGGCATGGCACATGTGTGAGACTGCCGAGTTGCAGAGCCGCCACCAGGTTACGCCCGTTGTCACACACAACCATGCCTGGTTTGAGGTTCAGCGGCGCCAGCCAAAGATCGGTCTGCGCCGTGATGCCCTGTAACAGCTCTTGGGCGGTGTGCCTTTTGTCACCTAAGCTCAGCAGTTTTAGCACCACCTGCTGGCGCTTACCCACGGCAGTGCTGCTGCGCCTAGAGCTACTGACTGAATGCGCCGTGCTCACGGATGGTAATTGAGAGTAGGAGGAGGAGGGGTTGGAGGAAGAGGCATAATAAGCCTGAGAAACCGTGACCGAGGTAGGCCCCGCAATCCTTGGTGTAGGCAGCACATCAGGGAGATATAGTGTCCCTGCCCGCCAGCACTTGTCCACGTGTCCGTGGTTAGGTGGACCTTCTCAGTAACCGCGTTGGTCAGGGCACGGATTATGTTCTCTGACACATGCTGGTGTAGGACTGGGACGGCACATCGGGAAAAATAGTGGCGGCTGGGGACCAAGTACCGAGGGACAGCCACCGCCATCAGGTTGCGGTAAGCCTCAGTCTGTACCAGTCTATAGGGCAGCACCTCCAGGCTCAGCATTTTGGAGATGTGGACGTTTAGGGCTTGTGCATGTGGGTGGGTGGAATTGTATTTGCGCTTGTGCTCAAATGTCTGATGTAAAGACAGCTGAACGCTGCCCTGGGACACAATGGTGGAGGGTGTGGAGGATTGTGGAGGTGAAGGGGTGGTTGTAGGGTGGGAGGCGCTTGTGCCTGGGTCCTGGGCGGGGGGTTGACTCGCAGAGCCAGCATGTGACACAGGGGAAGCAGCAGTGGTGTGACCCGAAGGAGGTGAATGGCCTTGGTTCCATTGAGTCTGGTTTTTAGCACTCATATGCCTGCGCATGATGGTAGTGGTTAGGCAGGTAGTGGTGGCTCCCCTGCTGATCCTGGTGTGGCACAGGTTGCACACCACAGTCCGTCGGTCATCCTCACTTTTTTTAAAGAACCTCCAGACTTGCGAACATCTAGGCCTTGGCACAGGAGCTTCACTCCATAAAACAGTTGCTGATCTACTTGCTCTGGCCCTGCTCTCCCTCTGGCCACCCCACTGCCTCTTCCAACCAGTTCTGGTGCTGCACTTGCCTCCCCCTCAGAAGCACTGTCTTGACTAGGCTTACCAAACCAGCTCGGATCAGTCACCTCATCATCTACTAGCTCTTCCTCCGATTCCTCACTCTGCTCCCCCCTCGGACTTACTGCCCTGACAACAATGTCACTGTCTGACAACCGTGTCTCATCATCATCATCATCATCCGACACCTCTTTACACACTATTTGCACTAAGTCCACACTCTCATCACCCACAGACTGCAAAAGTTTGAAATTTTGGACATCGGGACAGAGCAACTGCTCCGGTTGCTGCTGAGCAGTGGTTTGTGACTCTGGGAAGGGTCCTGAAAAGAGGTCCTGGGAGTATGCCAGATCTGAATCCATATTTTCCATGGGGGGGCCAGGCTGGGGGGAAGGAGGTTGAGCTGGATGAGCCAGAGGTCTACTCCCTTGGCTAGCGTGGGTGGACTGCGTGGAAGACTGGGTGGTGGATAAATTACTGGACACATTTTCCACTATCCACGTCATCACCTGTTCGCACTGTTGTGGTTTCAATAGTGCTGTTCCACGTGACCCTGTAAGTTGCGAGATAAAGCTAGGGAGCGAACCTCTGCTGCATTCCACTGCTCCCTCATCAGCATGTACAGTGTCACCCTGCCCAGGACCACTGCCTCTGCCCCCCTACATCACTTGGACGCCCACGTCCTCATCCTCGACCCTTAGCCTTTGGGTTCAACATTTTGTGTATTCACTAAACTGTAGAATTAATATCTGAGGCCAAAACCGTTTTTAGTAGACTGTAGAATTACTATCTGAGGCCAAAAATGTATTCTCTAGACTGTGGCTAGTGTTCCGCACACCACACAATTTTTAACTGGACTGTAGTATATATAATTTAAAAAAATATATATATTCTCTAGACTGCGGCTAGTGTACCGCACACCACAGAATTTTTCACTGGACTGTATTAAATGGATCTGAGAGAAAAAAACATATTCTCTAGACTGCTGCTAGTGTACCGTACACCACAGAATTTTTCACTGGACTGTATTAAATGGATCTGAGAGAAAAAACACATTCTCTAGACTGCGGCTAGTGTACCGCACAACACCCAATTTTTCACTGGACTGTAGTTCACCACCAAGGTGTGCTAGACTACATTTTAGTGGGTTCACCTGCAATCTCAGTCACAGACTGTCATTCAAGGGTGCACTACCATGCTTTTTTAAACCATTTGTTTCTGAAGGTCACCTCCAGGCTCTCACCCACGATTTTTTGGAGGCTCGCCACTACACTATCGGCCAAAATTGTCTTGAGGGTCACCGGAGGCCTCTCCCCCACAACTAGGAGGATTACTACCTGGCCCTGGCACACAAACATTGTCTTGAGGGGCACTAAAAGGCTCTGCACCCACCCACTTGTGGAGACTAATGGGTGGGTGCAGTGTGCGTCTTAGCTCGTCTGGAATTAGGAAAGCTGGGGACTGTGCTTGGAGGTCTTTGTGTCTGCTGTGGACAGAGTGGGTGTGGGGTGCGTGTTTGCCCGTCTGGGATGGGGAGAGCTGGGCACTGTGCCGGGAGAACTTTGCGTACGCTGTGGACTACTGGGTGGGTGCGGGGAGGGAGACGCTTATGCCTGTGTCATGGGGCGGGGGATAGGACAGCAGTGCCAGCATGAGCAGTGGTGTCACCCACAGGCGGTGATGGACCTTCGTTGCACCTAGTTGGGTGCTTTACTAACATGTGATGGGCATGTGCCTTGCCCATCTTGGTCTGGGTCAGCACAATTGTCTTGAGGGTCACCACCAGGCTGTTGCCCAGAATTTGGCGTAATGGTACGATTAGGCAGCCTCAGAGGCATCCATGCATGCTGCCCCTGCTGTTTCCTGTCCATTTCCGTGGTGTTTCCATCATTTTCTGAGGTTTCAAGGTTTTCACGCAACCTTCCCTGTGCAGAGCTTTGGTCCCCAGCAAAAAATGCTCCAGTCTCCCATTGACTTCAATGGGGTTTGTTATTCGAAACGAGCACCCTAGCATCGGGAAAAATTTGACTTGAATAACGAGCACCCGAGCATTTTAGTGCTCGCTCATCTCTAGTCTCATTCATTAGCAAAACACTGTTCCAATATCCTTTTGGCTTGTCCACATGATCTTTAGCAAAATGCATACATGCAGCAATGTTCATTTTAGAGAGCAGCTGCCAACAGATTTGGCTTAGGGATAATCTTAACAAAGGGTTAAAATTAGCCCTAAACCCCGGAGGGCTTTTTTGTTTTTCATTTTAGTTTTACACTCCCTGCCTTTCTGGGGCAATAACACTTTCTAATTTCACCATTTAATATTGCATACAATGTAATGGGGAACTGGAGAAAAATTCTCAATTGGAAACAAGCACAATTGTGAAACAGTTGTATGAGTTTTGTTTTTAATTGTTTTTTTGTTCCCTATAAAACTGAAATATCACTTTTATTCCCTGTGTCAGTATGATTATAACAATACCAATATGCATAGTTTTTCTTGCATTTTAATACTGAAAAAAAATCTTTTCTTTTATTTTCATTGCCATATTCTGACCCCTATATTTTTTTTTTGTGCACAGTAATCAGTACATTTTATTGATACCATTCGGAGTTGTGTAAGACTTTTTGATCACTTTTTATGGGGGTGGGTGATTTTGAAATTTTATATTTTTTACATTGTCTTTTTTGTATAAAAACATAGGGAACTATAAAAAGCAATCATAAGATTGCTTCTGTCATACACTCCAATGCTAATGCATTAGCAGTGGAGAGTATGAGTGTTACAATGTATTCCTATGGAGCCCTGCCACATACAGGGGCTTCATAGGAACTAATGTGCTGCAGCTTTAGTTCATTATGGAAGACTGAAGCTGCCACACAATGCATTTGGCTTCCCCCGGGTTTTAGCACATTCAGATGCAGTGGTCACATTTCACCATGGCATTTGAAGGTTTAAAAGTCAGCGACTGGTGGTAATGTCTTTTTAATGACTTTAGCCCCAGGCATCTGCTGTATGAACAGCAGGCACCCGGCAGCTATGGAGCCCTCTGCACACTCAAGCAGGCATCATGTTTAAAGTACCTGAAGTGCTAATGTTGTTTTTCTTGTGCACCCTTGGTGTTCATCATTTAATCCCTATACAGGTATCTGGATTTTGCTGCATGGGAACCACCAGGCAACAACCTCCTGGAGAAGTCTTTGTGTCATTAAAAGCTAACCCATGGGGGTCTGAGACACCAATGCAGGGCATTGGAGCAATGGAGTAGACCCAATGGGTGTGCCCACCTGGCATCAGGAGGCAGGATGGGCTGGCCGGACAAGGTAAGAAGGGTAGTGGTGGCCAGTGGACTCAATTACATTAACATTAGTAAATGCGAGAAAGGCCTTTAGCTGTTTAGAGGTTACCTCGGGTGCCTGTATGACTTCATAGACTAATACATGATTTACTGTAATTGTTATAATTATCTTTTATTCATCCATTTGTACACCATCTTTCTGACTGTGTTTTGGTTCATAATCTTAGAGATAGTTTTGTAGCCTGTAGTTTTGTCTCCTTCTGAGGTCCTCTGAAATCTTCTTTGTAACATAGTAACATAGTTTATGAGGCCGAAAAAAGACATCTGTCCATCCAGTTCGGCCTGTTTTCCTACAAGTTGATCCAGAGGAAGGCAAAAAACCCCTGTGAGGTAGAAGCCAATTTTCCCCACTTTAGGGGAAAAAAATTCCTTCCCGACTCCAATCAGGCAATCAGAATAACTCCCTGGATCAACGACCCATCTCTAGTAACTATAACCTGTAATATTATTACCCTCCAGAAATACATCCAGGCCCCACTTGAACTCTTTTAGTGTTCACGCTATGATACACTTTCACAAACATGTTATGAAGATCATACTTTGATAAATCTTTGTTTTCCATATCATCACCACGACGGCACCACAAGGAGATTGACCCCTTACCTCTGTAGGGGCAGGAACAGAGAAGGTTAAAGGCACACCTCCCTCCACCAACACCAGTGTTTCCTGTCCCTACAGAGGCCAGGACGGAGAAGGATCTCCTCGTGGTGAGGAGTAGTGATGATATCCCTGGCAGAGTTCTGTGCGGGCCACAGCACAGAAGCACATTGATGGTGGTCCTTACCTCTGTCCCCCTGTCCGCCCACGGTCTCATACTAACACTGGGCAGGGCACTGTGGGAGGACTCATTCCGGTCAATCCGGAGCCTGCTCCCGACGCGATCTCCCTCCTTCCCCCATGTGGGAGTAGCTGGGTTGCGCGTCCGACGCCTAGCGCGTCCTTTGATGATGACGTACTTCCGGCGGCGGCCGGAAGTCGGCGGTCCGGAGGCCGGACGCGGGTAAGTTAAAAGTCTGGTTTAAGCGTCAGCATGTCAGGATCCGAGCCACGCTCTCCCAGAGATCCGGAGCCTCCTGCGCCGCCGTCCGTAAGTCCATCTGAACCACTGCATTTTTTTATACTATGGTCTTGGGACACTCATGTTGGACAGGAGGTTTTATACCTTCCTCTCCTGCATCTCATCACGTGGTGACATTTCAAAATATTTGAATCCTATTGACCTATCTCCTGTTGTCTCTTAGGCACTTAAAGAGACACAGAAGAAGGCTAAAAAACCTCCAAGATGTATCTCCTGCAGCAGTAAATTACTGGATTCCTATACTAAGAAGCTCTGTAGAGAGTGTATTGGAAATGTCTTTTGGGACGAACAGCCCTCATTGTTACAAGAGTTTTGTTCTATGGTGCAGGATGAAATTCGTACTTCTCTGGCACAAATAAATCCCCCTGCTCCTCCACCTCCTAAACGGCCCAGATTATTCGTTCATCCCTCATCTTCTGAACTTGAAGACCAGGATGAAGATTCAGTCTCTTCTAAATATGCAGAGGAGGATGAGCGTATCTCCGATTCGGATTACGCGGAAGGATGCAAAAAATTCTTCTTCAAAAATGAAGATATGCACGATCTACTTAAGGCTGTCAGGGCCACTATGGGTGTGGAGGATGTCCAGAAGGCACACTCTGTTCAAGAGGAGCTTTTTGGCGGATTAAGAGCAAAACGCGCTTAAAGAGAATATTAAAGAAATGATCCTCGAGGAATGGGCGGAACCAGAGAAGCGCCTGGGTATTCCTAGAAATTTCAAATCCCGTTTACTATTCGATCCTAGTGATTCTAAGCTCTATGATGACACACCTAAAATCGACGTGCAGGTGGCTAAAGTCGCCAAGAAAACCTCCCTACCTTTTGAGGATGCCTCACAGTTAAGAGATCCCATGGAGAGGAAGGCTGATGCCCTGTTGTGCAAATACTGGGAAGCAGCCATGTTTAACATCAAGATTAGAGATGAGCGAGTACTAAAATGCTCGGGTGCTCGTTATTCGAGACGAATTTTTCCCGATGCTCGGGTGCTCGTTTCGAGTAACGAACCCCATTGAAGTCAATGGGAGACTTGAGCATTTTTGCGGGGGACCAAAGCTCTTCACAGGGAAGTTTGCCTGAAAACCTGGAAACCTCAGAAAATGATGGAAACACCACGGAAATGGACAGGAAACAGCAGGGGCAGCATGCATGGATGCCTCAGAGGCTGCTTAATCCCACCATTACCCCAAATCCTCAGGCAACAGCCTGGTGGTTACCCTCATGGCAATTGTGCTCACCCAGACCAAGAAAGGTGAGGCAAATACCCATCACATGTTAGGGAAGCACCCAACTAGGTGCAACGAAGGTCCATCACCGCCTGCAGGTGACACCACTGCTCATGCTGGCACTGCAGCTGACATCAAGTTTAGTATCTGTTCTTATCAGTTGCTGTGCCTGCTGGTGGTATAGTGGTGAGCATAGCTACTTCCCAAGCAGTTGATCTGGGTTCGATTCCCGTCTATTGCAGGAGGCAATTCAGAATCAGTACAATATCTAATACGTCCCCCTACCCGGGTAAATTGTTTGGAGAGAGGGCCTGTAGGTGGGGGGAAGGAGGTTTCGGTGGAAGAGCCAGAGGAGTGCTCCCTGGGCTAGCATGTGTGGTGGTGACAACAGCCGTAATGCATTTGGAAATGCTCTAGCATCAGCCGGTGCAGTATCGATTCTTCTCAGTTTAATACCGTATACGTCCCCTATCTTGGGACCCTATATTTAATGGATATTTCGAACACGGAAAAGGGAAAAAGAGCTTGCTCTGGCCAGGGGAGTGTCTTTCCCACTGCAGCTAAGGGGACGTGTCCATGCTCTGCCTATCACAGGTCAGGAGGCAATTAAAAGAAGAACAAAAAAAAAAAACATCAGTACAACATCTAATACGTCCCCTATCCAGGTAAATTGTTTGTAGAGTGGACCTGTAGGTGGGGGGCAGGCTGGGGCAAGGAGGTTTTGCTGGAAGAGCCAGAGGAGTGCTCCCTGGGCTAGCGTGTGTGGTTGTGACAACAGCCGTAGTGCATTTGGAAATGCTCTAGCATCAGCCGGTGCAGTATCGATTCTTCTCAGTTTAATACCGTATACGTCCCCTATCTTGGGACCCTATATTTAATGGATATTTCGAACACGGAAAAGGGAAAAAGAGCTTGCTCTGGCCAGGGGAGTGTCTTTCCCACTGCAGCTAAGGGAACGTGTCCATGCTCTGGAAAAACAAACATGTGTACAACTTCGGATACGTCCCCTATACGGCTAAATTGTTTGTAGAGTGGGCCTGTAGGTGGGGGGGGGCAGGTTGGGGCAAGGAGGTTTCGCTGGAAGAGCCAGAGGAGTGCCCCCTGGGCTAGCGTGTGTGGTGGTGACAACAGCCAGAATGGATTTTTGAAAACTGTTGCATCAACCGGTACAGTCGTAAATTATGAACTTGATCAAGTGTAGCATGTGTTCTCTGTATTCTTCTCCGTTTAATACTGTATATGGCAGCTATCCGGAAAAATAGTTTGGAGAGAGAGAAAGATAGGAAAAAGACGTCAATTGTTTGGAGAGAGGGCCTGTAGGTGGGGGGCAGGCTGGGGGGAAGGAGGTTTCGCTGGAAGAGCCAGTTGAGTGCCCCCTGGGCTAGCGTGTGTGGTGGTGACAACAGCCAGAATGGATTTTTGAAAACTGTTGCATCAACCGGTACAGTCGTAAATTATGAACTTGATCAAGTGTAGCATGTGTTCTCTGTATTCTTCTCAGTTTAATTCCGTATATGGCAGCTATCCGGAAAAATAGTTTGGAGAGAGAGAAAGATAGGAAAAAGACGTCAATTGTTTGGAGAGAGGGCCTGTAGGTGGGGGGCAGGCTGGGGGGAAGGAGGTTTCGCTGGAAGAGCCAGAGGAGTGCCCCCTGGGCTAGCGTGTGTGGTGGTGACAACAGCCAGAATGGATTTTTGAAAACTGTTGCATCAACCGGTACAGTCGTGAATTATGAACTTGATCAAGTGTAGCATGTGTTCTCTGTATTCTTCTCAGTTTAATACCGTATATGGCAGCTATCCGGAAAAATAGTTTGGAGAGAGAGAAAGAAAGGAAAAAGACGTCAATTGTTTGGAGAGTGGGCCTGTAGGTGGGGGGGCAGGGTGGGGCAAGGAGGTTTCGGTGGAAGAGCCAGAGGAGTGCCCCCTGGGCTAGCGTGTGTGTTGGTGACAACAGCCGGATGTATTTACAATGACGACGCAGGACCCCAACTTAAAAATTTAGCATCAACCGGTACAGTCGTAAATTATGAGATTGATCAAGTGTGGCATGACTTTTTAGATGGAGATTGCATGTGGTCACGTACTCCCTGGAACCCCATAGTCACCCCTTCTCTGATGTGCTAGCCCAGAACATTCTCTGCCCCAATTCACAAGACCTTTTGCTGTTTCCGTGTGCTGACAGTGTGGATTTACCAGTGTTGTCTGAGGAGGTGGTGGACAATGGCAAGACACAGGTGTCGGGGGGGTGAGGTAGTTGTATGGGAAGCAAGTTACAGAGGGGACTCCTTGGGGGGACTTTCTCATGATGGGACAGATTCAACTTGGGTGGATCAGGCACATTAACAGATGAATTTTTTGGGGGGTTTATTTAACTTTTATTTAGCAAAAATAACCACAGAGATATTTATTCGTTATCTTCTCTGCGCAGTCTGGCGTTGGGGTTCCTCACTTTGATGGCGAGCTGTGCCGCTCTCTCCACAATGGTCTGTAGCTTCTTAGATGGAGACTTTGTCAGCGATTTCAGTACAGAAGGACTTGTTGCTCATCCACAGAACCTCGTCCTCCATGACATTGCGGACAAGGAATTTGCGGGTGGACCAGGAATTTGCGGAACCCTGTGAGCAGCATGTGTTTGGTCTTCTACTTGCTACCGTATCCAATGTTGGGCAATATAGATTCGCAAGTAATATTATTTTTCACACCTATCCCAAAAATAAAAATGTATGCAGTATGCGCAAATAAAACTTGGAACTGGAATTGGAGAGAGGGCCTGTAGGTGGACCTCCGGAAAAATTGTTTGAATAGAGGGCCTGTAGGGGGCCCTCCCGAAAAATTGTTTGAAGAGAAGGCCTGTAGGTGGACCTCTGGAAAAATTGTTTGGAGAGAGGGCCTGTAGGTGGACCTCTGGAAAAATTGTTTGAATAGAGGGCCTGTAGGGGGCCCTCCTGAAAAATTGTGCTAAAAGAGTGCCAGTTGGACCTTAAAAAATGGCGTTTTTTTTGGTCAGCATTAGGCAAAGACGACAAGGAGGAGGAGGAGTAGAGAAGAGGAATCAGATACATAAGTAATGTAAATCTTTAGCTGCTTTCCCCCGGAGGAGATTTGAATTCCGGTGAAATCCAGGCTTTGTTCATTTTAATAAGTGTCAGCCTGTCAGCGCTGTCAGTTGACAGGCGTGTACGCTTATCGGTGATGACGCCACCAGCTGCACTGAGCTGTCAGTTGAAGTCTAATTTCTTCGCGTTTCTTGGTAACGAATTATATTTTTTTCTAAAATGGCTGCTGCATATCTTAGAAATAGGAAGTAAGAAGCCTGGGAACGAGGGAGCCCCCATAATGCCATGCAGACATCCAATCAGCAGACAACCAGAACCTGTGATGTCACAGCCCTATAAATAGTTTCCTCCTGCTCGGTCAGTGAATTTAGTGTACGGTGAGATTTCAGGCACTGGGGACAGTGTTTAGGAAAGACTTTATTCACCAAATATTACTATTGAGCAGTTCAGGGACAGCATATTCATTGTGTATAGATATAATAGGCATCATCTACATTATAGGGAAAGAGAAGAGACCAATAGAATAGTGTAAAGCCTGTTTAATAGGAGCTATTATATTACACCTTGCTGCACTGATTGGGGTTACAAAAAGGGATCTAATAATACTACCGATTTGATACATCAGTAATTCCAGGAATCCTTAATTCTGTTTTTGGGGTGAAACTGTGGTCTGATACTACAGGATTTGGGAAGTTGACATTCTTTTAAATATCATTTAATTCATCAATCCTTTATTGTATAATAGGGGTGAAATTGGGGCTTGTTACTACAGATTTTAGGGTACTCACTTTTGATTATACATAAGTATATCCGTTAATCCCTAATTGTATGATTGGGGTGTAATTGCGGCCTGATACAACAAGTTTTTGGTACTCACGTTCCATTAAACATAAGTATATCCATTAATCCCTAATTGTGGAATTGGTGTGAAATTGCCTCTTGATACTGCAAGTTTTGGGGTGTTTACATTTTTTTTTATATAAGTACATCCATTCATCCTTGATTCTGGAGTGAAACTGCGGCCTGATACTACAGATTTTAGGGTCTTTAAATTTTATTACGCAAATATACGTTAAACCTATTCATTAATTCTATTGCAGGTAAATATATCAGTTAAACCTAAATTGTGGACTTGGTGTGAAATTGAGGCCTTATAGTACCAGTTTTTGGTGTTTACTACATAATATATATATATATATATATATATATATATATATATATATACATCCTTGTTTTGTGGTTGAAATTACGGCCTGACACTACTGTTCTTTTACTCTTACAGTTACAGTAGTAAGTATGTCCGACAGATAGGTGACAAGCCCTTCTAAGGAAATGGGCAGTAACCAAAATGGTTCTGGAGCTGGCAGAAGTAGCAGCAGAAGAAGGGGGGTGGTATAAGCAGGCCAGAGCTGCCAGTATCATCCAGCGGTCATGTTTTGACCAGCAACCCAGCTGTCATTAAATGGTTAACTTGATGTTCTACCTCATCTCAAGTGACATCAGACACCCCCAGCCAGGAGTCGGTGGGTTCCTCTGACATGACCCTTAGCTGGCATGGCCCGGGACCAAGCTCTGTCTTGCCTCTTTTATTTTCTGTTGCTTTGGCTCTGAAAGTATTATACTTGTAGAATCTGTGGACAGAAGGAGAAGCGTGACCAGAGTGCCAATGTTGGCACCATGGCCCTCCGTCAACACATGCTGCATTACCATAAAGTGGCCAGGGAAAAAAACGTGGCACTAATGTAGTGGTGCAGCCTGATGCAGCAACTGCTGCCCCATCTGTCACAAGTGACAGGAGAGGAACAGGAGGAGCAGAAGGGCAATGAGGAAGACCAGACAGATGACCCCAATACACCTTGACAGTATGCAGTTGAGATGGAGGCAGGGAGTCCCTCCGAGTCCCTTACGCAAATTGACAGATGAATACTGAGTTACTTGCATAGTGACAGCCATGTTATCAGCATTCGGCAGAGGAATGACTACTGGCTCTCCACCATGTTAGACCCTCATTTTTAGTCCAAAATGGAAGCCTTTTTTTTCCACCTGCTGAGAGGGATGATAAACTCAACCACTATCGAGACATCCTATGCGGTCAATTGGCCGCTGCCTATGTGCACCATCGCCCATCCCCAGAAGGTCTGACTAAGGTGGCTCTGTGTGCTTATGTTCCACTGCCATGGATGTTGAAAAAGGCTCAGGGGGAAGGAGCAGCACCAGCTCCATTAGCAGCAACTTAAGTCTGGAGTCTCTAATGATTCTTTACTAGAGATGAGCGAGCACTAAAATTCTCGGGTGCTCGTTATTCGAGTGGAATTTTTCCGGATGCTCGGGTGCTCGTTTCGACTAACGAACCCTATTGAATTCAATGGGAGACTCGAGCATTTTTTGCATGGGACCAAAGCTCTGCATAGGGAAGGTTGCGTGGAACAGTGTTTCACTGTACGGCGGCGGCCTCAGGAAGAGCACGGCGTCATAGCAACCAATGACGCTGTGCGCTCCCGTCCTCTGGGGCAGCACAGACCGGGCTTCCACGGCCCGATACCGGCCGTGAAATATGGTAGTCTGCATGGGGCCTAATGTATACTGCAGTGCAGTGAAAAATTCTGTCGTGTGCTGCACACTAGCCGGAGTCTAGAAATATATGTTTTTTTCTCTGTCATATATACTACAGTGCAGTGAAAAATTCTGTCGTGTGCTGCACAGTAGCTGGAGTCTACAAAATATACATTTTTTTTCTCTCATTCATATATCCTACAGTGCAGTGCAAAATTCTGTCGTGTGCTGCACACTAGCCGGAGTCTACAAAATATTTTTTATATTTTTTATATTTTTTCTCTCAGTTATATATCCTACAGGGCAGTGAAAAATTGTGTGGTGTGCGGTACACTAGCCGCAGTCTAGAGAACACGTTTTTTCTCTCAGATACATTTAATATAGTCCAGTGAAAAATTCTGTGGTGTGTGGTACACTAGCCGCAGCCTAGAGAATACGTTTTTGTCCTCAGATATTAATTCTACAGTTTAGTGATTACACAAAATGTTGAACCCAAGGGCTAAGGGTCGAGGACATGGGCGTCCATGTGATGTAGGGGGGCAGTGGCCATGGTCCTGGGCAGGGTGACACAGTACCTACTGACGAGGGAGCAGTGGAACGCCGCAGAGTTTCGCTCCCTAGCTTTATCTCGCAACTTACAGGGTCACGTGGTACACCACTATTGCTCTATCCCCAAGCCCAAAATTTAGAACTTTCGCAGTCTGTGGGTGATGAGAGTGTGGACTTGACGTTGTTATCAGGGCAGTAAGTCCCAGGGGGGAGCAGAGTGAGGAATCGGAGGAAGAGCAGGTGGATGATGAGGTGACTGACCCGAGCTGGGTTGTTAAGCCTAGTCAAGACAGTGCTTCTGAGGGGGAGGCAAGTGCAGCTTGCAGGTTGGAAGAGGCAGTGGGGTGGCAAGAGGGAGAAACAGGGCCAGAGCAAGTAGATCAGCAACTGTTTCACGGAGTGAAGCTCCCGTGCCGAGGCCTAAATGTTCGCAAGTCTGGAGGTTCTTTAAAGAAAGTGAGGATGACCGAAGGACTGTGGTGTGCAACTTATGCCACACCAGGATCAGCAGGGAAGCCACCACTACCAGCGTAACCACTACCAGCATGCGCAGGCATATGAGTGCTAAACACACGACTCAATGGAACCAAGGCCGTTCACCTCCTGCGGATCACACCACTGCTCCTTCCCCTGTGTCACATGCTGGCTTTGCGAGTCAACCCCTGCCTAAGACCCCGGCACGAGCGCCACCCGCCCTACAAACACCCCTTCACCTCCACGATCCTCCACACCCTACACTAATGTGTCCCAGCGCAGCATTCAGCTGTCTTTGCTTCAGACATTGGAGCGCAAGCACAAATGCAAACGCAAATACAATTCCACCCACCCACATGCACAAGCCCTAAACGTCCACATTTTCAAACTGCTGAGCCCGGAGATGCTGCGCTATAAACTGGTAGAGATTGAGGCTTTCCGCAACCTGATGGCGGTGGCTGTCCCTCGGTACTTGGTCCCCAGCCACATGTGGACAAGTGCTGGCGGGCAGGGACACTATATCTCCCTGACGGCACATTGGGTTAACTTGGTGGAGGCTGGGACCGAGTCTGACCCAGGGGCCGCTCATGTAATGCCCACACCGAGGATTGTGGGGCCTACCTCGGTCACGGTTTCTCAGACTTATTATGCCTCTTCCTCCAACCCCTCCTCCTCCTCCTACTCTCAAATACAATCTGTGAGCACGGCGCCTTCAGTCGGTAGCTCTAGGCGCAGCAGCGCTGCCGTGGGTAAGCGCCAACAGGCGGTGCTGAAACTGCTGAGCTTAGGTGACAAGAAGCACAGCGCCCAAGAGCTGTTACAGGGCATCACGGCACAGACTGATCTTTGGCTGGCGCCGCTGAAACTCAAACCAGGCATGGTTGTGTGTGACAACGGGCGTAACCTGGTGGCGGCTCTGCAACTCGGCAGACTCACACATGTGCCATTATACACCAATACTATTTCCCAAAGTAGCAACAACCCATATAAATACTGCATATAAAACCTGCCTGGCCCACATGTTCAATCTTGTGGTTCAGCGGTTCCTCAAGACCTACCCCAATTTGTCTGATTTGCTCACCAAGGTGGAACACATCTGTGCGCATTTTCGCAAGTCAACCACAGATGCTGCCACTCTCAGGGCAGTGCAACGGCGCTTACAACTGACAGCTCACCGACAGTTGTGCGACGTGCCCACACAATTGAATTCCACATTACACATGTTAGCCAGGGTTTACCAGCACCGCAGAGCGATTGTAGACTGCCAGATGGCAACTTCCACGAGAACTGGTAGTCAGGTTAGTCAGCTTCCTCAAGTCTACAATGAGGAGTGGATGTGGATGTCTGATATCTGTCAGGTGTTAAGCCACTTTGAGGAGTCAACACAGATGGCCGTCATTATCAGCGTCACCATCCCGCTGCTTTGTCTGCTGAAAAACTCACTGCTCAGCATGAAATCAGAGGCTTTGCGCTTGTCACAGGAGATGGGGGAAGAAGATATGTTGCTTGATAGCCAGACTGTTTCTCAGCGCATATTGGAGGAGGAGGATGAGGAGGAAGAGGAGGAAGAGAAGGAGACTGTTGGCGAGACTGAAGATGGTACCTATGCTCATTCCTTCTTATCTGTTAAGCATGTATGGGCTGAAGAGGAGGAGTTGTAGGAGGAAAAGGAGATTCAGCCTATTGAGGAAAGGGAATTCTTGCGTGTTGGGACTCTTGCGCACATGGCTGACTTCATGTTAGGCTGCTTTTCCTGTGACCCTCGCGTTAAAAGCATTTTTGACAACACCGATTACTGGGTGTTCACCCTCCTGGACCCCCGGTACAAGCAGAACTTTTCCACTCTCATTCCTGTAGAGGAGAGGAGTATGAGAGTGAATCAATATCAACATGCCCTGGTGCACAAGCTGAAACTATCCTTCCCATCTGACTCCGCTAGCGGCAGAAGATGTAGTTCTGTGGGCCAACTAGCGGGGGAGAGGAGGGGAGAAGGCAGCTTGTCAAGCACTGGCAGGGGAACACTCTCCAAGGCCTTTGCCAGTTTTATGGCACCCCAGCAAGACTATGTCAACCGTCCCCCAGTAGGGGGGAGCTGTTCAGAAAGATGGTGAGGGAGTACCTAGCTGACCATACCAATGTCCTGCGTGATTACTCTTCTCCATACAACTAATGGGTTGCAAAACTGGACACGTTGCCCGAACTGGCGCTGTATGACTTGGAGGTGCTGGCCTGCCCTGCCGCTAGCGTGGTTTCAGAGCGGGTCTTCAGTGCAGCTGGTGGCATCATCACTGACAAGCGTACACTCCTGTCAACTGACAGCGCTGACAGGCTGATGATTATTGAAATGAATAAAGCCTGGATTTCACCGGAATACAAATCTCCACCGGGGAAAAGCAGCTCAACATGAAGATTCTTTATGTATCCTCTCCTCTCCTCCTCCTCCTCCTCTTCGCACACAAATGCTGAGCCAACAGGCAATGTTTCTGAGGGCCAACTGGTGCTCTTTACAAAGAATGTTTACGGAGGGCTACCTACAGGCCCTCACTTCAATAAATTTTTTAGGAGCGTCAACTACAGACACTCAAAAACAATTTTACAGGAGGGTCAACTACAGACACTCCAAAACTATTTTACAGTAGGGTCAACTACAGACACTCCAAAACAATTTTTTAGGAGGGTCAACTTCAAACACTCCAAAACAAATTTTTGGGAGGCTCACCTACAGCCATTTGACTGCAATCTCAGTCTGACCAAGGCATTGGTGTGTCCCTGCCATGCTGTGTCAGTGTAAAATTTTATGTGCTTCACCTGCTACCTGAGTGTAACTTGGTCACTCTGGGTTCACCGCCATGCTGTGTCAGGCTAAAATTTTATGTGCTTCACCTGCTACCTGAGTGTAACTTCGTCACTCTGGGTTCACTGCCATGCTGTGTCAGTGTAAAATTTTATGTGCTTCACCTGCTACCTGAGTGTAACTTGGTCACTCTGGGTTCACCGCCATGCTGTGTCAGTGTAAAATTTTATGTGCTTCACCTGATACCTCAACTAACTTGGTCACTTGTTGGTGTCAACACTACAGTGCGGCTACTATACCGCACACGACAGAATTGTTCAATGCACTGTAGTATATATAACTGAGAGAAAAAAACGTAGTCTTTAAATGGCGGCTATTTTACCGCAAACCACTCCATCTTTCACTGGACTGTAGTACATATAACTGAGAGAAAATACGTATTTTATAGACTGACGCTGCTGTACAGCACACTACAGAATTGTTCACTGGACTGTAGTATATATAAATGAGAAAATACGTAGTCTTTAAATGGTGGCTATTTTACCGCAAACTACTCCATTTTTCACTGGACTGTAGTACATATAACTGAGAAAATATGTAGTCTTTAAATGGCGGCTATTTTACCGCAAACCACTCCATTTTTCACTGGACTGTAGTACATTATAACTGAGAGAAAATACGTATTTTATAGACTGACGCTTCTGTACAGCACACTACATAATTGTTCACTGCACTGTAGTATATATAAATGAGAAAAAACGTAGTCTTTAAATGGCGGCTATTTTACCGCAAACCACTCCATTTTTCACTGGACTGTAGTACATATAATTGAGAAAAAACGTAGTCTTTAAATGGCGGCTATTGTACCGCAAACCACTCAATTTTTCACTGGACTGTAGTACATATAATTGAGAAAAAAAAGTAGTCTTTAAATGGTGGCTATTGTACCGCAAACCACTCCATTTTTCACTGGACTGTAGTAAATATAACTGAGAGAAAATATCAATTTTATAGACTGACGCTGCTGTACAGCACACTACAGAATTGTTTACTGGACTGTAGTACATATAACTGAGAAAAAAACGTAGTCTTTAAATGGCGCTATTGTACCGCAAACCACTACATTTTTCACTGGAGTGTAGCACATATAACTGAGAGAAAATATGTATTTTATAGACTGACGCTGCTGTACAGCACACTACAGAATTGTTCACTGGACTGTAGTATATATAACTGGGAGAAAAAACATAGTCTTTAGACTGCGGCTAATTTAACGCAAACCACTCCATTTTTCACTGGACTGTAGTATATATAACTGAGAAAAAAAACGTAGTCTTTAAATGGCGGCTATTGTACCGCAAGCCACTCAATTTTTCACAGGACTGCAGTACATATAACTGAGAGAAAATATGTATTTTATAGACTGACGCTACTGTACAGCACACTACATAATTGTTCACTGCACTGTAGTATATATAACTGAGGAAAAAAAACTATTCCCTAGACTGACGCTACTGTACAGCACGCTACATAATTGTTCACTGGACTGTAGTATATATAACTGAGAGAAAAAAACTTATTTTCTAGACTGACGCTACTGTACAGAACACTGCAGACTTGTTCACTGCACTGTAGTATATATAACTGAGAGAAAAAACGTATTCCCTAGACTGACGCTAATGTACAGCACACTACATAATTGTTATCTGGACTGTAGTGTATAGAAATCAGAGAAAAAAACATATTCCCTAGACTGCACTACAGATCCCAGCAAGCCAAAGTACAGTAGCAGCTGCAGCAGCAGCAAAAATGAGTACTGAGATGACTTTGGGCAATTTCTTTGGGGTCTGTGTGGACCATGTGCTGTCCCATCTGCCACCAGTCGCTGTGCACAGAGTACAGCAAAAATGGCGGTAGCTGCACTACAAGTCCCAGCAAGCAGCCTGGAGGAGACCAAAAAAAAGGTGCTTGTAGCCCTTAGAAGGGCTGTTGGGTTCTGTGAGCATGATTCCTGCCTAACTAACATCTAAATTCAGGCCCTAACACTCTCCCTGACAGACAGCAGCTCTATCCCTAATCTCATGCAGGCGGCATCTGACTCTAGCAGCGAGGGACCAGATTCTTATATTCCCAGGTCATCAGCAGCCAATCCCTGCTATCGACTTGTAGGGGCCCCACGTGATGCTAGGAGGTACCAAATACTCTCCTGCATGTTGATTGGCTGAGAAAAGGAAGATGCCATTTCCTTGAGTATCGAGCATATGCGAATACCCTAATGCTCGAACGAGCACCAAGCTCGGACGAGCATGTTCGCTCATCTCTATTCTTTACCTGTCTACTAAAGAAGCCACCCAGCAACAGCAATACATGGAGCAGAACCGGAACCAGCAGGTGGTGTCATATTTGGACTGCACCCTGCTACCCCAGATCCAAGATCCCCTGGACTACTGGGCAGCTAAACTGTTTGCCCTGGAGAAGCTTTCCTTCCTGGCCATTAGTGTGTCATCAAAGAGGGTGTTTAGTGAAGCTGTTGGAATAGTTACCCCAAGGAGAACTCTACTTTCCACCCAAAATGTGGAGAGACTGACCGTTGTGAAGATAAATCAGCCAGAATTTCCACATGCTAGTACCTGTTGCATCAGACTAGGTCTTTCTGAGTGCCACATCCAAACCTTATCAAAATAGACTCGCTTCTTATGGCCACCTGCTTCGCCCACAATTATGATGCTGCCACTCACCTGAAGGCGAACGCTCAAAAGACAGGATCTGGGTTTTTTTGGGGTTGTTCTTCTGACAGATCATAAGAAGGGGAAAAATAAGCAGTGACATGGACAGAAATTTACTGCTGACACCCTCTCCACTCTGTCATGGGGGCACTACTGGGTCTGTAGAAAAGTAAGAGATAATGTAAAAGGAGTGCGCTCTATCACTCTATAGAAGAATCTATACAGAACTGAACTGAACTTATACCTGATGCTAACTTTGAAAAATAAGGTTCAAGTTATTTGGTTAGTTTTAGCCCCTTAATTGTCTAAATAAGTGAAGTGTGAAGTGATTCTAAGAGCGATGTCTCTCCACTGCTGTCATACAGGTGAAATGTAACTATTTCACTACCACAGTGGACTATGGTACCTATGCATGTTTCTGCAATGCACAGTGTTCTAAACCAATATTTTGTAAATACTCTTTGCAGCCAAGAAATCTGTTTTTTAACCCAATTTGTCACAAATGTCTACTGTAGTGATACCTCAGGTTCTCATGGCACCCAAAAAAATAATTCCAGCCCAAAATTTAGTTTGTAACCATATATTGGGTGTTACCATATTCAGAAGAATATTGGTAATGATGGGGTGCTATATCTTCTCTTACCCTTGTAAAAATGAAAATTAAGGCTAAAGTAACATTTTATTTTCATAGCCAAGTGTTCCTAAATTCTACCTGTGTAGTCAAAGCACTCACTACACCCCTCAGGAAATCTCTTGAGGGGTATACTTTCCAAAATAGGATCACTTTTTGAGGTTTTACACTGTAGAGGTTCCTCAGAGTCTCTTCAAATGTGACACGGCAAACACCCACAAAATCTGCCCTCCATAAACCATGGAGTTTCTTGCCTTCTGATCCCTACCAATACAGCAATTGATGACCACATGGGGCAGTATCTCTAAACTGCAGAATCAAGGTGATACAAAGTGCAAACACAGCAAACCCTTGCAGTGTTACTCGAAAATATGAATTAAATGGAAAATTTGCAAAAAATATGACATTTTCCTGTCGACAGGACTTTTTTTTCTATTCTGCATAACGGGATCTAGACAGATCCGTTATGATTCCCATAGACATGCATTATGAAGGATCAAAACAAAATGCCTCCAAAGGCTTCGGTTTTGACTCCCGTATTATTGATTCCATTATTTTATGAGGAAAAACAAAAACGGAATTCATAACGTTGATGTGAACCCACCCTAAGTCTGATATTTATGACTCATTTGATTGGTTTAATGATCTTTATCTACTTTTAAGGCCTATCACACACGACCATGGAACACGGTCCGGTATGGGCCATGAAAGCCCGAACTGTGCTCTGAGGAAGGGAGCGCTCGGCGTCATTGGTTGCTATGACGCCATGCGCTTCCTGAGGCCTCAGCTGTACAGTGAAACACCGTACCGGACCGTGTTCCACGGTCGTATGTGACAGGCCTAAGACTCGTGTAAACTTTCAAGCACCAGTGCAGGTCTCACAGATAAGTTTGTTCTAGTATTTTTTTTTGTTTATTCGGTCATTGTTATTTATTTATGTATTTATTATTTCAGTTCTCTGGCATTTTCTCCCACGTTACCAGACATTTTTCTCCCACTTAAAAAAAAAATACTTGTGCAGTATATGTGGTGGTATTTTTAATAACATCTTGTATGGAACTTTTTTTTTTTTTGCTGACAAAGATTTATTCCCATACAGGAGAAAATTAGGAAGTGATATTACAGGGAACACATACTTTCCTTCTCACACTAGAGCTGCTTTTGCAGTAAGACTTTATTTCAAATCATACCTAGAAAATTCTCAGTATTTTCTTATGGACTGTGATGTGTGAGAGATTTTTGTAGAGCAATCCTAAGGCTCACTGTAACCAAAATCCTAATGAATGAGGCAGAGCCATGAGCAGGAGTATATAGGGCAGCACACAGAATCACAGAAGCCTATTGAGAAACTCTGGCATCTCCTCCTCCCTGTTCCGATGCTATTGATTAGCATAGCATGCAGGAGAATTCAACAGGGGAACAGCGGGCGAACGGAGCGGCACACAGAAAAAGTAGTAAGTGCTGATACACCTATGCTAGATACCCTACATAACCTGATACTTATTTAACAATGTCTGGACCCATGAAAGGTCCTCTTTACTGTACCATATGATATGTATGGTATGGTTGAAGTCACCTTTGTGGTAGGCCTATTACAAAAGTATAAAATATGCTCAAATCTCGATACAATTATACTGTATCTTTTAAAGCCTATGTACCTTCAGGAGCATTTCATTATAATTATCCCATTGTACTCATTTTGAGCTAAAATTCTTTTTTCATTAGGTCTTTATTAAACTTTTGAGCCCCTTTCTCTGTACAGTCTTTAGATTCTCTAGTAGCAGACTCTGGATTTGTACTATGTGTTCCAGTAGGCAACTCAGCTGATGGCTCCTTATCTATGACTTCCTAAACACTCATTATAGCGCAGTTCTTATCTTACTGATAGGAATGTGGCTTAAATGACTGTTTATAGCCCTTTAGAGATAAGGTTTACTAGATGATTAGCAAAAAGTGAAAGAAGGATTCACACAGGTAGACAGCGACAGAATGGCTCAATATTGTTAATAAAGACCAATTGAATAAATTATTTTACTCCAAAATTAGTAAAATGCAATAAAAAAATGCCCCCAAAGATGTACATAGCCTTTAAGCTCTTCGGTCCTTAACAAAATGTGTTTTTTTTTGTTTGTTTTTTGTTTGTTTGTTTTTTTCTGAGAATTCATAATGTTCACTGTCAAAACTGCCTTTCATATAATACATAGGCAGAAACCACTTACTTACTTGTACTTACCTGTACTTACTCCTGTACTTACAAGGATTTATATCACAATAAGTTAAAATATCCCTGTATAGACTAATTCCAGTAAGAGTACATTGTCAAGCTACCTGCAGAGCTCACATTTGTACTTACGCTGCACACATCACACCTTTGGTATTGACTTCTGGCAAGTACCTTGCAAGCATGCAGGTATGTACAGTGAAGATCCCTCCGATAATGATATCTCCTTCCTGAGAATATTCATACTCAAATATATAATCCTTCATTACAAGATGACATTGAGCTGCAGGGTTCTGTATCTCAGAATCACAGACGGTCACACACAAAACCAGCAACAGGAACATTTCCAGAAAATAACATAAAATGATGGAAATTATCTTCTGTACTTTCATTGCTTCCATTGTATCTCTAGCACATTGGTGTCTGCACAGGCCTGCATCACTGGGAATTATTCAGCAGTAGATGAAGGGATATGACAGGGAGAGGTTTATATCTTATCACCAGTCAGGTTTGTACCGATAAATACACACAATGTCCTCCTGTGTATTAACTAGAAAAGGAGAGAAAGTGAGAAAAAGTCAAAACCACCTGGGACCTCTCTGAACTGCAACAAGGAAAGGAGATATGTGATTCTTAAATGGACTTTCTATACATTGATCTGAATAAATAAATTAAATTAATTCATCCAATAGTGTACCAACAGAAATATGTAGGCTTTACATTTAAAGCAAGGGACTAGAGATGAGCACATGAGTTGTAAATTAAACAACTACCTTTATAATTTCCCAAAAGTTCAGCCTCCCAGCAAATTCTAAATTTTATTCTGGTGAATTACCCAAAATGGCTTCCACTCATGCTTGGAATGGCCCACAGGGGAACTGGTCCACCATGGGCCGCTGTGCAAGTTGAGTCCCTAAACCCCATACCCTGCACAAGTGGCACATGTTTTTTCTCATTACATTTTTTGCTTATTTTGTAGTATAAACTTGAGGAAATGGTACCTTCAGATGTGAATGCACTCTTATTTTATCCTGAGAGTGGCATTTTTGTACGCTTTTGTCCCTCCTATCAAGCAGACGGACTTGATTAGGTGGCACAATATAGCTGGGCGTGCTCCTCCTCTCATCAGTTGCTGGATGCACATAGAGGTGACTAGGAGAAACACACTATATGTGCAGGGCCTGCTCTCCTGAACATAGATGCCCAATGGCATAGGTAGGTTTAGAGTAGGACCTTATTATTATTATTACTATTATTATTATTATTGTGACCACCTTAGTGTGGGTAGGTGGGCACAGGTGCATTTTGATTAAAATATATTAGCTGAGAGTCTCAGATGTTATCATAGGGGCTTATTCCTTATATATTGTTTGCATCTATTATGTTAGTGCATTATTATCTCTTTTTTTGGTTTTTTTATATATATATTTTTTCCATACTGTAAATGTAGCCATAGATATTTGGACATTTATTTATGATATTGTGCAGAATGTTTTTATCTTTCTTTTTTTTCTCTGTGATTTTTGCACATGACTGACTGCAGTCCATGCACTGTTGACATGTAGTGTACAGCCTCTGGGTACATTATGTAAGAAATTAACCAGTTTATTATTAAAGGCACATCATGTGGCTGAGATGACTTGTAGATAAACAGTCAGGCCAGCAAGTATCATCTTTAATCTGGGACCTGCCCTCTTAAAGTCACTGCTGGGACCCCCCATGATCATATTGTAGCATCTTGCTGCTGTCTGCCACAAGGTGAGCCAACAATATTTACATGTAGTTATACTGTGGGCCCCGGAATTAATTTTACTGGTGGGCCCTAGGCACCCCAGTCCGACACTGGTTCCACCATTTTATAGAAGACGGCACAGTAGGACAGGACACATAAAAAAGGATGAGTTAGAGGTAGATGTTGGTAGTATGAGTAGTCTACAGAAATGGAAGTCCTGTGGTCTCACTCAGCATGTGAATACCCTAGAGTGGCATTACCATTTCTATACCCTGGCACTCTCTCTAATACGCTAACAGAGCAGAAAAGAACCATTGAGAAGGTTGAGCAGCCAGAGAGGAAGATGCGTGGAAGCAGACTGTGGAGGTAATGCACGTTTTACGGCTTCTGGACTCCAAA
>ONZH01025677.1:0-37636 GCA_900303285.1 Rhinella marina | reverse complement strand
AACAAGTTTGTGGGTTTCAGTACAGCAGGCCCATTTATTTTTTTTATTTTTATATAGTACACTTATATACAGAAAATGTTGAACCCCAGGGCTAAGGGTCGAGGACGAGGGCGTGGGCGTGGGCATTCAATTACAGCAGGGGGCAGAGGCCATGGTCCTGGGCATGGTGAGACAGTACCTGCTGATGAGGGAGCAGGGGAACGCTGCAGAGCTACACTCCCTAGCTTCATGTCTCAACTTACAAGGACACGTGGTAGAGGACTGTTGAAACCACAACAGTGCGAACAGCTAATGTCGTGGATTGCGGACAATGCTTCAAGTAATTTGTCCACCAGTCAGTCTTCCACACAGTCCACCCACGTTACCCAAGGGAGCACTCCTCTGGCTCCTCCACCTCAACCTCCTTCCCCCCAGTCTGCCCCCTCCCAGGAAAATTTGGAATGCGATCCGGCATACTCTGAGGAACTGTTTTCTGGACCCTTCCCAGAGTCACAAACCACTTCTCAGGTTGCTGCTGACCTCTTTCCCGATGCCCAAGTTTTCCAACTGTCGCAGTCTGTGGGTGATGATGATGATGATGACAATGTTGAGTTAGTGGAAGAAGTTTGTAAAGAGGTGTCGGACGATGAGGAGACACGGTTGTCAGACAGTGGTGAAGTTGTTGTCAGGGCAGGAAGTCCGAGGGGGGAGCCGACTGAGGAATCGGAGGATGACGAGGTGACTGACACAAGCTGGGTTGATAAGCCGAGTGAAGACAGTGCTTCTGAGGCGGAGGCGAGTGCTGCACCAGAACAGGTTGGAAGAGGCAGTGGTGTGGCCAGAGGGAGAAGCAGGGCCAGAGCTGGTGCATCAGCAGCAACTGTTTCACGTAGTGAAGCTCCCGTGGCGAGGCCTAGATGTTCGCAAGTCTGGAGGTTCTTTAAAGAAAGTGAAGATGACCGACGGACTGTGGTATGCAACCTGTGCCACACCAGGATCAGCAGGGGTGCCACCACTACTAGCCTAACCACAACCAGCATGCGCAGGTATATGAGTGCTAAACACCCCACTCAATGGAGCCAAGGCCGTTCACCTCCTGCGGGTCCCACCACTGCTCCTTCCCCTGTGTCACTCGCTGCCTCTGCTAGTCAACCCCCTGCCCAGGACCCCGGCACGAGCACCTCCCGCCGGAAAACTACACCTTCGCCTCCACAATCCTCCACAGCGTCCACCAATGTGTCCCAGCGCAGCATTCAGCTGTCTTTACAGCAGACGCTGGAGCGCAAGAGGAAATACAGTTCCACCCACCCACATGCCCAAGCCCTCAACGTCCACATCTCCAAATTGCTGAGCCTGGAAATGCTGCCCTATAGGCTGGTAGAGACCGAGGCCTTTCACAATCTCATGGCGGTGGCTGCCCCTCGGTATTCGATCCCCAGCCGCCACTATTTTTCCCGATGTGCCGTCCCATCCCTACACCAGCACGTGTCACAGAACATCATCCGTGCCCTGACCAATGCTGTTTCTGAGAAGGTCCACCTAACCACGGACACGTGGACAAGTGCTGCCGGTAAGGGACATTATATATCACTGACGTCACATTGGGTTAACTTGGTGGAGGCTGGGACCGAGACTGACCCTGGGGCCGCTCACGTACTGCCCACACCGAGGATTGCGGGGCCTACCTCGGTCACGGTCTTTCAGACGTGCTATGCCTCGTCCTCCTCCGACCCCTCCTCCTCCTCCACCGAATTACCATCCATGGGCACGGCGCCTTCAGTCGGTAGCTCTAGGCGCTTCAGTGCAGCTGGTGGCGTCATCACCGATAAGCGTACACGCCTGTCAACTGACAGCGCTGACAGGCTGACGCTTATTAAAATGAACAAAGCCTGCATTTCACCGGAATTCAAATCTCCTCCGGGGGAAAGCAGCTAAAATTTAACATTACTTATGTATCTGATTCCTCTTCTCTACTCCTCCTACTCCTCCTCCATATCGTCTTTGCCTTACGGTGACCAAAAAAACGCCATTTTTCAGAGGCCCCTACAGGCCCTTTCTTCAAACAATTTTTTCGGAGGTCCACCTACAGGCCCTCTCTCCAAACAATTTTTCCGGAGGTCCACCTACAGGCCCTCTCTCCAAACAATTTTTCCGGAGGTCCACCTACAGGCCCTCTCTCCAAACAATTTTTCCGGAGGTCCACCTACAGGCCCTCTCTCCAAACAATTTTTCCGGAGGTCCTCCTACAGGCCCCCTCTCTAAACAATTTTTCTTTGCACCTAGTTGGGTGCTTCCCTAACATGTGATGGGTATGTGCCTCGCCTTTCTTGGTCTGGGTGAGCACATTTGCAATGAGGTTAACCACCAGGCTGTTGCCTGAGAATTTGGGGTAATGGTGGGATTAGGCAGCCTCAGAGGCATCCATGCATGCTGCCCCTGCTGTTTCCTGTCCATTTCCGTGGTGTTTCCATTATTTTCTGATGTTTCCAGGTTTTCACCCAGCCTTCCCTAGGCAGAGCCTTGGTCCCCTGCAAAAATGCTCGAGTCTCCCATTGACTTCAATGGGGATCGTTACTCGAAACGAGCACCCGAGCATCGGGAAAAGTTCGTCTCGAATAACGAGCACCCGAGCATTTTAGTGCTCGCTCATCTCTAATGCTGACAGACAACAGAAAGAACATGGTGTCCGCGCTGCGCCAAGGAGGGCTGAGCCATGCGCCCTGCATGGCGCACGTATTTAATCTAGTTGCCAAACGTTTCCTCAAGTCTTATACACAACTGCAAAACATTCTAAAAATGGCCAGGAAACTTTGCATGCACTTCAGCCATTCTTACAGCGCCAAGCACACCCTCCTTGAGCTGCAGCAGGAGAATGGCGTCCCCCAACATAGGCTGATATATGACGTTTCCACCCGTTGGAATTCTACCCTCCACATTTTGGACCGACTGTACGAACAGAGAAAGGCGATAAACAATTTCTTAATGATCCAAGCAGACTGGAGTACTCTCCTGTGTAATTTTGATGTCAGCCAGTGGCAGCTCATGCGTGACACCTGCCGCTTGCTCAGGCCCTTTGAAGAGGCCACGTTATTTGTCAGTCGCCAGGACTACGGTATGAGCAACGTCATTCCACTGCTTCATGTCCTGGAACAGATGCTGCAAAATCTTTCTGGTCAGGGGACTGGAGACGTGGAGACTGCATCTCATGGCCACATGAGTCCGGTGGGGGCTGATCTGGAGGAGGAGGAGGACATTGGAGCACAAGCATTTAGTGGTTTTTCTACCCAGGTGACAGAAGAGGAGGAGCAGCCAGAGGAGGTAGAGGGAGATGCGGAAGATGAGGCAGATGACCCAGAGACACCATGGCAGTATACAGTGGAGTTGGAGGCAGGGAGTCCCTCCGAGTCATTTGTGCAAATGGCCCAATGCATGCTCACTTGCTTACGTAGTGATAGCCGAATAGTCACCATCCGGCAGAGGGATGACTTTTGGTTCTCCACCCTCTTGGACCCTCGCTACCAGTCTAAAATGGGGGCCTTTTTTTCACCTGCTGAGAGGGAGGACAAACTGAAGTACTATAGAGACATCCTAAGTACTCAGTTGGCTGTGGCTTATCTGCGTCCTCGTCCATCCTCTCGCAGGTCATTTTGCTCGGTTGCTCGGCCAGAGCACCCGAGCATACGAACACAGAAGTGCTCGGTCAACACTACTCCCTATGCGTTCTACTGTAAGGCACAGTGTTCTACACCACTATCCAGGCTCTCTGCAGCCCGGAAGTAGTCGTTTTTTAACGCGATTCGTAACAAATTTATTTGGATCGAAGCAAATCTTTTCGAAAATTCGGCGAACCAGCCGAATCGAATTTTTTAAAAATTCGCTCATCTCTAATTGGAACTTAAAGAAGAACTCCCGCAAAAATTTTTATTCTCTGACCTGTTAGAAAGGTGCATGATCTAATCTATAGTGAATGTAATCTTCTTATTAGAGAATGAAATTGTGAGTAATAACCTCTCTTCTTATTGTAGCTGGGTCATGTGACCAACTCCCTGACCTCCAACTGACCCAGGACAGAAAGCCAGTCACTGCTCTATTCATTCCTATGAGACTGAAAGTGAGGCTCCCATAGGAATGCATAGAGAATTAGACTTCCTGTCCACACATAAGTCTCTGTGTGAGTTGGTGGGTCTAATTCCTAGTCACATGACACAGATAAGAAACTTCAGGATTATATAAGTCAAAAATACAGCCACTAGTAAGAAAATGTCATTCACTACAGATTACATCATCTACATTTCTAACAGGACATGGAATAAAATTTTTTGCGGGAGTTCTTCTTTAAGTGGAAAGATTTGAAAATATGCAAGAAAGAAATGGTATTACAGACGCTGCTGCGAGATTAAGTTTTGCTGTTAGCTTGGTGCTGGGCTTTCTTTTCTTGACATCTGGTGGTGGGAGTATCTGGAAGGGTTCTGACAGAAGATAGACTGCAGCTGAACCAAATTAGTGTTTAGGAAGAAGACATAAAAACTGCAATGTGAACAACAGGAAATCTGCAAAATCTTATGTTGTAATTGAGCTGAATTAAAAATTAGAAAACGGTAGAGAAATGTAGTTGTTAATAGAAATCCAGATCCCAAGCAAGAAGATAAACGAAAGAAGGAGGTAGGAAATATGTGTCCTTAATCACTAGGGGAAAAGGATATGTAGCACTTCAAAATGTTTTTGAATAAGGTTTACTCCCAATAAGTTAAGTACCGTATTTTTGGCCCTATAAGACGCACCGGCCCATAAGACGCACCTAGGTTTTAGTGTAGGAAAATAAGAAAAAAATATTTTTCATCAGATCCTCTTATCAGACTGCCCATAAATTTCAGGACATCACATCAGACCCCCATATCAGCCCTCCATGTCAGAACTTCATCAGCCCTCCATGTCAGCCCCCCACCAGACCTCAGATCAGGCCACTATGGCCCCATATCAGCCCACTGTGCCCCCATACCATTTCACTGTGCGCCCACCAGACCTCAGATCAGCAGAATGTGCCCCCATCAGACCTCAGATCAGCAGTATGTGCCCCCATCAGACCTCAGATCAGCAGAATGTGCCCCCATCAGACCTCAGATCAGCAGAATGTGCCCCCAACAGACCTCAGATCATATTGTGCCCCCATCAGACTTCAGATTAGCGTCTTGTGTCCCCTTCACACCTCAGATCAGCGTATTGTGCCCCCTTCACACCTTAGATCAGCGTCTGGTGCCCCCTTCACACCTCAGATCAGCGTCTTGTGCCCCCTTCTCACCTCAGATCAGCGTCTTGTGCCCCTATCAGACCTCAGATCAGCCCACCCAGCCACTTATAAAGACCATACTTACCTGTCCTGCACTGCTGCTGCCCTCCGGTCCCGCGTTCCATGTTCCACTCTCTTCCCTGCCGGCACGCACTATTCCGGCAGGGAAGATAGTGGAGCGCGGGACCGGAGGGCAGCGGCAGCGCAGAACAGGTAAGTATGGTCTTTAAGTGGCTGGGTGGGCTGATCTGAGGTCTGATGGGGGTCACTATGTACAAGTGAGCGCTTCCTTATGGAAGCGCTCACTTGTATTCGCCCTATAAGACGCACCACATTTTCTCCCTACTTTTGGGGGGAAAAAAGTGTGTCTTATAGAGCGAAAAATACGGTAAATATGGTTTGACAGACAGCCCACCTTGGAAAGGTGTGCTATGGTTCAGACTCAAAGCCAGGTTAGATGTTATAGGTTAAATAAAGAGAGGTCAAAGAGGTCAAATATCAATTACTCGAACAAATAATGGTAGGATGAAGAAAACCCTCCATTGATCCATGGAACACAGCTGGATACTATACACTATATATAAATAAGAAGCCATACCAAAGTGTGATATATTGGAGACTGTTTGTATTGGTCCATAATCTTGAATATGTCACATTTTGGTCTTACTTCTGAATAGATGCCTGCATCTAAAGATGAGCGAGGGTTTGAAAAATTAAATTCGGCAACTTTGATGAACTTAACCAAGAAATGTTTTTTAAGTCATCACAAAACTCTATAAATCAGGTATACCCAGGCCACTCTGCCTCATGGTATGACCACGCGGAGTGCAGGCCCGCAGCTGCCTTTCATTTAATAATGAAGGCCGCACTGTATAGTCCTTCTTCATTGTTAATGGCTGCGTGGCACCTTGGCTGGTTAGGTGAGGGAACAATATGCATATTATTGCTGTCCTTGCCTGTAATCTCCTGCACGTTATTTGACAGTAAACACAGAATATTAATCAGCTTTGACATACCCACTTCTCCAACCTCAGCACTCTCCTGTCCTACAGGTAGAAGCCCTTCTCCTGCAATCTGCCTTTCCTCTTTTTCCACATCATCTAATATCGATGAGAATATGAACATCCAGCTCCTCCATTATCTGCAACTTACTGACTTTCTAGGACATGGAGACTTTGAAGGATGATTTGGAAAAAGTAAAGCCAGCAAAAGATGAGGATAGTAATCATTAAGACCTGGCCCTCCTAAGGGGTGCAAGACTGGATTGGTTGGCACGCTGGCAGTGAAATAATAAAGGTTTCCCTCTTATTGGTATTGAATTATATATCTTAGTTCATGGTCGATGTAGGAATAATTAAATGTAGGAATAAATAAATAAAACTAACACAGAATAAGTTTCCCTCCAATCTCCCGGCACTCTCCCTCTCTAATATTTTTCTATTAATCATTTTCAGCAACACTGTCCCTAGCACATAAATGCTTGTCAGGTATCTCCCTATGCTCAGCTCACAGGACAATGGCGGAGACTGTGCGGGATGAGGGTTTTATAGGGCCTTAACATCATAGGGGATGGCTATCCGCAAATTGGGTATCTACATAGCATTATTAGTGATCTTGGGCTTCTTACAGTACTTTCAGTTTGTAACACATGCAGCCGTCATTTTAGGAAAAACTGTTTCATTACCATGAAACGCAAGGAAATTCAGATTCGTTGTGAATAGAGATGAGCAAATCATGCAAAAAATTATTCGCCAAACATTCGCCGAACTTTTCCTAAAATTCGTATATTCGTCGAACAGATTTGTTGTATTTGCGTACAAAATATACGTTATTATGTGCTATTTGCGAATATTCGCTCACTAATAACAAACGTTCATTTTTCAAAAGGTACACAACTTTATACGCTTTTAATCTATACACTGTTGCGTACGAATATAAGTCTTGCGAATGCACGCACAACGCTAGGTCGTGGCGTACGAACCTCAGAGTCAGAGCGAATTTTGCAAGATGGCAATGGCAAGCAGGCGTTCGTGTCCATTCAGCTCTGAAGAGCTAAAGTACATGGTCCAGAAGATGGACAAGCTGGGCTATGATGGCAGTGGCACCCATCAACACCCGCACCAAGAAAAAAATAAAATAGTGGAGCGAGTGATACAAGGCCTGCACCATCACTGTCAGAGTGAGCGGACCCCGGGCCAGGTCCAGAGGAAGTGGTCGGACCTCAAATTGAAGTGCCTAGAGCGGCTAAGGCAGATCCGGGATGAGATACGAGAGGGTGAGTAATCAAAAATATTTGATAAGTAACATGTTAAAAAATTAGTTTACTGTCTGTATTGTATATGTACCAGTGCCATTAAAGAAAACCGTATAGGACAACGTGGGAGTGCGTAGTGCGCTGCAGCAATTTTCTTTCATGCTAGGCCACGCCTCTAACTCCACTCAAAGGCTAGGGCTACACGACGACATTGGTCGCGCAACAATTTTTATAATGGAAGTCTATGGTGTCGCACTGCGACATGCGACATGCTGCGACTGCGACACGACAGTCGCAGAAAAGTCCATCCAGGATGGGTTTTTCTGCGACTGTCGTGTCGCAATATGTCGCATGTCGCAGTCAACACCATAGACTTCCATTGTAAAAATTGTAGTGTGCACTAGTGTAGTTGTGTACTATGTGTCGCGCGACACATGTCGTCGTGTAGCCCTAGCCAAACAAGTGAAGGTATTCTCAGATACGTGCCCCTTCCCAGTAATTTGCCTTAGGCTCCATTCACATATGTGGCATTGATCTGGCAGGCTGTTCCACGGTATTTGTCCTGCCAATTCCCGGCGTTCTTGCGGATAGTGGTCAGATCAGCGCCGCCCCCCATTATTGTTAATGGTGCTGGCCGTTCTCCCTTTTGTGTCAGGCAAAAGCCGGATCCGGACAGATCCGGTGGGCTGTTCCCGGCCATAACAGCCCGCCGGATCTCTAGCGCTAGTGTGAAAGTACCCTTATATGCCCCTTCATAGTTAGCGCTTCCTCCTCCTACACACAGACTCAAAGATGTGCTCATGCTGCAGCTAATGTGTCTGGAGTGGGTGATTTAAAATATATTCCCACGATAACGATATTAAGAAATTTATCACAATAAATACCCATTTAGAAGAAAAAAACACTTGGGGCCACAAGGAGAAGACATTATACTGTATGGGGGCAGCCACAAGGAGACATTATACTGGACGTTGGGGAAGGTGAAGGGACTGCTCCCTGCTTACCGTCAGCCGTCTCTGCTTCCTATGGATGCAAAGACAGCTTACCACGGGACATAGCCACCCGTTCCCGGACACAGCCGCTAAAATCCTGACTGTCCTGCCGAATCCGGAACGGTTGGGACTGGAGCTATGGTATACTAGTGCATTGTATGTGCTGTATTTCTATTTGTTATGTTTGTACCTGCAGAATGTGACACACAGACATCTTTTATTCATTCATTCAACCCCCCACCCCTCCCAACAAGTGCTCCCTCCATCAAATATGCACCCCAGATATTCTATGTTCCCTTCACTCCCCTTCATATCGCCTTCCTCTCACCCATAATATCTTCATAGTAGTATACAGTGTTAGTATTAAAACGGTCATCATAACAATTGTGTACGGATTTATGTTGCAGAGCAACGTCAGCGACGTCGACAGCAGGGACGTGCCCGGACGGCCCCTGAAGGACCTTCTAGAAAGTGTAAACATATTTAATTTATTTTTAATCCAGGCTATGTGGGAGTGCAGCAGCAGTGATATAAGAGCACTAGTGGTTAGGAATGGGATCCAGCCCCAAACTATTCAGATGTATCAACATCAGAAGTTACAACTGTTCATTTGAGTTGAATGTAATGCCATTATTTAAATTTTGACAGCTGCTGCACCAGAGAGGAGCTCCTCTGCCCCTCCTCCACCCCACCCTGAGAGGACCCCACCTGGCTCTCATACACCCCCAGCCCAGCTATCAGAGGCAGAAGGTAGGTAAAATAAAAAGTGTAATGGGTGGCCCTTCTGTCTTCAAAACACAAGCTAATTTTATGTTTTATCTTCTATAGCTCCAACCGTCAGGGGGGATATCGATTTTTTCCCCAGGCCCATGGGAAGACAACCCAGTATGGGTGTCCTGTAAGTACAAACCCCTAATTCACAGAAGTGTAATGTTTCCAAGCACTAGGATCATGCCACCCAACATGTTATTGATAACTAGACTGTGTACGCATTATGTTCTCCAAGTGGTGAGTGAAGCCGACACAATAATTTTAAAATCAAGTTAGTTAAAGAAGTATAAACTTGTGTTACCCCAAAAATATTTAACAAAAATGTGAATCATATTATGCAGCGCTCTGACGCCATTTGCAGCGGGGCGACCCTTCCCCTCCAGGGCCCTCTAAGGAGATGTCTCTCTTGTCCCAGTGTAGGAATGCCAAGGGTATTTTAGGCCTACAGTGTCTCTGGGGTATGTGTCACGGTGTTCCTACCTTGATGGACGAATAGGCCCCAGGCGGTGGCTCTGGCTGCAAAAATGATAGGTGGAATAATTGAGGGTCGTCGAGTGAAATGAAGTCCAGACCATCACTGGGGTGTTATAATTATAGTACATTCGCAATCTCTTTTTAACAAAGCGAGAAACAGCCCTGCACCTCACATAGATCCAGAGATCTGCCCCAATTACTGCTACATCAAGCTGGTTAGTAAAGGGTAGTGTGACTAGTGTCTATTCTGCTGCATGTCAGGACTCATGTCCATCTCTCCCTATCACAGCTCAGGACAGGAGGCAGTTGAAGATTTAAAATGAGGATGTGCAGCCTTCTCAGTGAGCAGTTAAAAGAAAATTTAGAAAAAAATGGCTCATTATTTAAAAATATATTTCACTGAATAACTGAGTCAGTTCTAGTAGATATACAAAATATTTCATGACATGCAACTAGTATTCAGATCCAGGTGCTGCTTTGAAAGTTTAGAATATTTTTCGTGGGACAACCCCTTTAACTTGATATTACATACTAATTATATTCCTGTTTCCACCCCTACAGACATACCATCTGACTTGGAGATGGAGGCCGCCATACGGCGATTTGGCGTGAAGCTCCACTCTGCCACCCGCCTCCTACGCAGCCTCCAGCTAGACCACCTGGAGCTGCAGCAAATGATGGCGGCACGTCGGCATCCGCTTTAATTTTTTTATTTTTTGTATTTTTCTGGTGTCAAAAAGTTATTTTATTATTATTATTATTATTATTATTATTATTATTATTAAATAGGTATATAACCTGTGGTTTGATGTTTTTGTACACCTTTAACCCCTTCCTGACATACTGTGAAGAAATATTGTTAGGAAACATATATGTACGTAACACACAAGTGCTGCCAAAAATGACACGGAACAGGCACTCCAATACAAGGGGTATAAAGAAGGGCCTCATTCACATTGTGGAACAATTGTTCTTGATGTGGGACTCATACACTCATAAAGCCTATGCACAAAGTGACAAGTCTGCCAAAAATTACAAGGAACAGGCACTCCGATATACCTTTAATTACACATAAAGGGGGGCATCAGACACACCCATGAAAAATTAAGATTGATGGCCTGCTGGTGAACAGACCCATGAAAACATTAATTATGGGGGTAACGTTAACTAACAACAGCTACAAGCGTAGAAAACGGAGGAGGAGGTAGACAACAGTGTTTGCTTTTGAAATAGGGTTTTGTAGACTTCGGGTTCGCACAGCCCATGACATGACACTAAACATTTGGCTGTAAAATTATGGCCCGGCTGACAGCAACAGTGGGAAGACAGCACTCAGACTATTTTGCCCTGTAAGGCCTGATCTAATCACCAGCATCAGCAAGAAGAGTATGAAATTCGGATGTAATCCAGCCTTTATTCATTTTTATAAAGGTATTTTTTTTGAACACTGCCTGGTAACAGATTTGTCCTTTTGGGTGTCACCACCCCCCCAGCGGCACTAAAAACCCTCTCTGACATGACACCTGAGGCTGTGCAGGAAAGAAGCCCTAGTGCATAGTGGGACAGTTCCGGCCACTGTTGTAATCTGCCCAGAAGTTGTAGCCTGCCCAGAAGTCCAGGGGGTCTGAGAAGAGGCTTTGTGAGCCAGACTGCAGGTAAGCCTGAACCTGCTCATTGAGGCGGGTGATCTGGGCCTGCTCACTTGGCTGAAGCTGCTGGGAGCCTGAAGAGAAAAATTCCTGCATCATACTCATTAGGCTTAACAGTCTGCTGCTGGTTGTGGCAGAAGGTGGATTACTCGGCCGGACCTCCTTCTCAGACAAGCTGGCAGCAGGCTGGGGCTGGCTGAAAGCTCTGGCCAGGTTACTACATAGCTTCTCCCGCAATGAGACTAATTTCTCTTCCCTTTCCTGGGGAGGAAAACAATCCCCAATGTTGGATTGAAACCGCGGGTCCAGAAGCATCGCCAGCCAGTATTCGTCAGTCTGCCTTATGTTTAGGATACGCCTGTCAGTGCGTAAGCATGTGAGCATACAACTCGCCATCCTGCCCAGCGTGCCTGAGAGGCCACTTCTTTCCATCTCAGCCTCTCTCCGAGAAACTGCTGTGTCCCTGAAAGTGTCATCATCCTCATCCTCCACCTGTGTCTCCTCCTCATCCTCCTCCTCCTCCTGGTCATCAACATCACCCTCATTAAAATCCTCCTCCTCTTCCCCCTCCTCTAACTGAAGCTCCTCATCCTGCTCCACAAGGAAACCTTGGCGTTGGGGCTCCCCTACAGTGACAGCATGGCGGCCGGTAGACAAATGACCAGGATTTCCTTCCCCTATTGCCCCCTGCTGCATGAGCGTGAGTGTCTTTTCCAGCACAAATATTATTGAAATTACGTCGTTCACACCGCAGCTGTCCCGGCTGACCAATTTGGTGGTTTCTTCTAAGGGCCTTAGAACAGTGCAGGTATCTCGGACCAGCCTCCACTGCCGGAAATCAAAGCCGCTCCTGCTCCCTATGCTGGAAGATTCTGGCTGCTGCTGGACAAAATCGTCCACTGCTCTACGCTGCTCTAGGAGTCGCTGCAACATATGAAGAGTGGAATTCCACCGGGTCGCCACGTCACCTATTAAGCGGTATGGCGGAAGACCGTTTTTACACTGCAGTTCCAGCAGAGCGTGCCGAGATACACATGAATGGCTAAAATGAGTGCAAAGCTTCAGCGACTTTGCCAGCACTGTGCGCAGGCCAGTGAATGTTTTTAGAAATCTTTGCACCACTAGATTTAGCACATGTGCCATGCAGGGATCATGTGAGAATTGACCCAGGTTCAGCACTGCCACTATATTTGTCCCATTGTCACTCACTACCTTGCCCACTTCCAGCTGACGTGGAGTCAGCCAGTGCGCTATTTGCTGCTTCATGTAATGCAGCAAGCGCTGGCCTGTGTGGCTGCTACTGCCAAGACAAACTAAGTCTAACACTGCATGGCAGCGTTTCACCTGACACATGTGATATGAAGGAGCGCGGGTAACTCGCTGCCCTGACGCTCCAGCAGGTGGACTGCCCGTGGAGGTGGAAGTGGATAGTTGTTGGGTGCTCTGCTGCAATCCTGGCTGGAAAGCACGTGGAGGTGCCAACAGCAATTGACCGGGTTGCTGGGGTGTTCCTGCCTCGCTGCCACTAAATACATTCAGCCAGTGCGCAGTAAAGGACATGTATTGCCCCTGGCCGTAAGCACTGCTCCAGGTGTCCACCGTGACGTGCACTGTGCTGCAGAGAGACAGCTGCAGGGAGCGTCCAATATTCTCTGCCACGTGGGAGTAAAGGGCGGGGATAGCTTTGTTTGAAAAGTAATGCCGGCTAGGGACCTGCCAGCGTGGCTGAGCGCAAGCCATTAGCTCCTTAAAAGCTGGGCAGTCAACCAGCTGGTACGGCAGAGACTGCACAGCCAGCAAGTTTGTCAGGTGACCGTTCAGTTTGCGCACTGTCGGATTACTTGTGGCGTAAAACTGCTTCCTGGCCACGCACTCGGCAATGGACGGCTGCCGAATGAGAGGAGGTGGAGACGTGCACGCACTGGGCGACGATGAGGTGGATGTACTACTTACACCCGGGGATGCGGGCTGAGCTATGACCCTGGATGAGGCCTGCCTGATGGAAGGGACCCCCAGAGAAGTAACCAGCTCTTTACTATTATTGGGCTGCTCTAAATTGCCGGCATGACAACACTTCAAATGGTTCCACAGAGCAGTGGTCCCAACATTTGCGGCTTTCCCACGGCTCAATTTCTGCTTACAGAAATTACACGTGGCCATACTGCTATCCCCCGGCAGAGTGGTAAAATACTTCCACACACCCGACGTGCGCCCTCCACAGCTGGCCAAGCTTCTCGCACGCTTACTTCCTGGTGCTGGCCCCACTATATTTGGGGTCTCGCTAGTTTCCAGGGAAGCACTAGCCCTGGGCCTAACTCGCCTCTAAATTGCCCCTCTGTTGCTGCCACTACTAGTACCACCCTCCTCCTCTGAGCTCAAATCCTCCTCCGCTTCACAGGTCCTCCGGCCTATCACATCAGATTCCTCATCAGACTCCTCCACAACACATTTTTGCAAATTAGGCTGTTCCCCATCCCCACCAACTGACAATTCTGGGCAGTCCAAAATCTGACTGCCCTCTAAGAAATGCTCAGGGAGACTGTCCTCTATAACCGCCAGATTATAAGTTGGGCTTTGGTGGCTTTTTTTCTAGAAATTGCTGAAGGGACACCACTAGGAGGGAACACTGAAGCCCGAGAGGTGGCAGAAAATGACGGGGTTTGCTTGAGTGGAATGGTGGAGCAGGACGAGTCTGACCCCTGGCTACATATGGACACTGTATCAGCAGATGACAGCAGATCATCCGGCTGAGACTGAGATGAGCATGCCATCCACTCCACTGCCTCATCTGCTTTCTCCTCCACTACAATGTTGCGCCTTGGTGGGTTAGCCCGGTGGAACAACGGCCAAGTATTGGGAATATTACTAGCAGATGCTCCGGCTACAGGTCTTTTGGCACTGCTGGCGCTGCCCTGTGCCACCTTGTCCTTTTTTTTAAAGCTCAAAGTCTGGCTGGAACTGGACCCCTTTTGCTTATCCATGCCAAAGATTTTTTAATTCACTCTGTGGCCCTGCAGCTGGTCTTTGTCCCTGTCTCTCCCTGTCTCTCTCTCCCTGCCTGATTATTTACTAGCCCTGACCTGGCCCTGCAGTATCCCTGATATATGTATTATAGATTCCCACTACAATTACACCCCAGTTAGAAGAACACAGTGTCTCTGAACTTCACAAATTCACAATAGTGCTTCTGCTCGCCTCAGCAGTCGCAGCAGAAATGAAGCGTCACTGGTTTACTGAGCCTGAGCCAATCAGAGCAAGCCCAGCCTACTAGGTCAGGTGACTGCTTTCTTCCCGGGCTTTTGCGCACGATAAACGAACGAACAGTAAAAGATCGCTACTAAAATGAATTCGTACACAACAGCGTATACAGTAACTAATTCGTACGCAATTGCATATAATTTATAGGACAAACTACATAGCGAATGCGTACAAAGCCGAAGCGAATCGACTAATATTCGGATTCGCTTCGCAGCTGAAAAATCCCAAGATTCGATACGAATCTACGAAGCGGCGAATAGATTCGCTCATCTCTAGTTGTGAATCAAAGTTTTCCTAAACTTTGGAGCGAATTCCACTTAGAATGCTTTGTTCAACACTACTTGCAACATCTAAAGTAGTTTGGCCTACATATTAGACTCACATTGACAAGACCCATCAGGTGTGTATTAGGTGTGTACTGTATTAAATGTTCAGCTGATTTTTGTTTGGTACTGTACGTATAATTAAAAAGAAGGTTGAGACATGATGAATTACAATGTGCGAGATTTCTGGAAGTGGCTTATTCCACTCTTTACATGTATATGTAATGATTCTAGTTGTTCAGAAGACTGCAGAACAGGACTTCACCCTTAGCTGTCACATTTCCCAGGTACTAACAGTTTCTCCTGGTACTCAAATACTGTACCTCCAGGACAGACACTAAAAAATAATATTGTGATACACATATCAACACTAGCAGGCAACAAATATACAGAAGTCCGAAAGACAGAGTCACAAAATGAATATGGTAAGTGAATGATAGCACAAGTGGATAAAGGAGATGGCAGTCAACCAATGGAGCAGACAAAAGATGATGGTATTCAGATTAAAGGGGTTGTCCGAGTTATGACAAAAAATATATAGCACTGTAAATCTGATGGGCAGCAATATATAACTAAGTTAAGCAAGTTTTAGGCAAAAAAAATCCATATTTCCTAATTTCCCTGGTTCTCTTCTGGTCTTTGTTTACATGCAATAACAACAATCTCAGCCCCTCCCCCTTCTCCCCCCCTCTCTGCAAAGGGAATGAATACAAGTGCTGAGTGACAGGTCTGCCTGCTGGAATACTCAGCAGCATGTTGTATGTGTAGGACTACAAGTCCCAGCTGTACAATGACACTGCTAATACATACAGGAATTTCTCCCTACCTGTTCTTGTATAATACAATTCCTCTACAGCTCTTGTTCCCAGCATTTGTCTCCTCTCACTGCTGCAGCTACTGTTTGTTATAAAGCCTTGAGCCCTCAGTGTGTTCTGGCTGAAGGGGTTAATGTTTTATCTGAAGGAAACCAGGGAGAGAGCAGATAGCAGGAGCCCGGCAAAGAAAGGGGGCGTGGCCAGTGACGTCTTGTGTACAGACTGTTATCTGAACTCTGAGGCTTGTGAACGAAACATCACAGAGCAGAGAGATAAGGTGACATCACAGGTCATGTGACCCTCAGTCAACTCTGAGAAACCAGCAGCTCTAGAAACACAAAGTATATGGGAAAGTTGTTATACCTGACAAGTTAGAAACATATGAAGAACAAAAAAATAACTTGGATAACCTCTTTAAGAATGGTTAAATGATGTGAAAAGAAATAACATGGCACTGAAATAAACTGACCCAAATCTGCAATACTACCATGGCAAAACAAAAAAAAAAAAAAAAACAAGAACAAAAAACACCACCACAGTCATCCTTGTTTCCACAGGCATGGACCCTATGTGGAAATAGGTGTGAACTAAGGCTGAGTGCATTGATTTGTAACAAATTCAAATGTTTTGATTCATTTTGGACAAATCGCATATCTATGCTGGTGGGCAACTATGAGGGAGGAAGAAGGATGGTCACATGACACTGGGAGGAAGCAGGGGGAGGGCTTGCCTTAATTGGCTCAGAGGATGACAGACAGCCTGGATTAGGGGGACAGCATGCAGGGAAGTGCCTGTGCTGTGGCTTGGTGTGCTAAGGGTCTATAGCAGACATAACCCACTGATATACTGTGATACTGAAAGTATAAGAAGATTATAGGGAGGGAATAGGAGAAATATTTGAGAATTTGGGGTATATTCAGGGGAGAATAGTGAGGGAGTGAAATGTGGTCACTATCTGGTGTATTTGCTGTCAGGCTACTGTCAGGTCAACTTCTGACAACTAGTTCTACATTACAAATTTCTACAAAAACAGGTGTTTTTTTTTTTTTTGTTGCAAATGCCTTTTATATATGTAATGCAAATTATAACCGTGTTACTGTGACATTACTTCACCAGAGCATCTAGTTCTAAAGATATGACTGCAAAACAAAATGCAGTATGACACATGTTTTAGAGAACGCATGTTATCCTTTGAAAAACGCAATTATTTTACTGCAATAAAAATTTGTAAATCATAACACCAAAAGAATTGCATTGTCACAGCCGAGTTTTAGTGTTAATCTTTGATAACAGCATTCAATTATTTTACCGCAATGATAATATGGCAATCATAATGCTATTATTATCGCTGTGTTACTTTACACATTAAAGATAATAGGTGTTACTGCATCACAGCGCACATATCAGCATCAGCATCATATCCCCGTACAGTGTGTTTGTGGAAGGTGTGGTATTATGGACATTAAATTGTACCTCTGTAAATTGTAAATTAAAAAAAAAAAAAAACACTTGAGTGTTTACCAGACTGGTGACTTTTTATTTATAGACCTCATAATAAAATGTCTGGAAAACGAAAGAGTTCAAAATGAAACTATTGGTAACGGTAGTATTATTGTAGGCCACAGTCCTCCCTAGCTTTTAAAAGGTTCAACATTATTATTGAGGACAAAGAGGATGAGATTGTGGATAGGATCGTTCATTCCTTTTCTCAGCTGGTCTGGTTCCCCCACCAAGTGCTTATCCACCTCCTCCACTTCCAGTAGGATGTGGAGGTCGGCAGGATGTGGAGGTTACTTCTGACACTGTGCCTTTAAGCCAGAAGCCACAGCATTCCTCCTGCTCCTCTGCCTTGTAACCTCAGAGAAGCCTTTCATTTAGCAAAAAAAATTAATTCCTGCTTTGTACTTTGACATGGTGGAGAACATGGGGCGCTCCTTACAGTTGTTGCTGTGCTGCAAGGTGCATGCTACTGTGGACACATGCTGTTATGTACAGCTTTTCTCATGGCAGTCAGATCCCGTTGACTCCTCTAGATTTGTGCTAGTCTGGTTCCCCCACCAGGTGCTTATCCACCTCCTCCACTTCCAGCAGGATGTGTTAGTCAGCAGGATGTGGAGGTCAGCTTTAAGCCAGGAGTCACAGCATTCTCCTGATCCTCTTCCTTGCAACCACAGAGATGCCTTTCAGTTGCATCCTCTCTGTTTCTGTTCCCTCCAAATAGGGGGCCTTTTTTTATTAAGAAGAGACAACAAAACCTCACCAAGTACTATGGAAGATAAGAGAGTCTCCCTGCTGCTGACTTGTGTGAGAACAGTCACCGTTTGGACTGCGATGAGGAGAAGATTCAGGAGAAGTAAAAGAATAAGCACCTGATGTGGGAACCAGACCAACACAAACATGGAGGTGTCAATACAATCTGGTCTTCTTGCTATGGTGCTGCAACAAAAAACACTGACCCAGTGGGATGTGAATGACATGCACTGTCCCTCTCCGTAACAGCTGCACTAGGTGTCCACAGTGGCGTACACCATTCTGCACAGTAAGAATTGCAAGGAGCAGCCTGTTTTCTCGACCACCTCTCCATCTCCTGTGAGTCCGACACTATGCCTTGGAGACCGGAGTCCGTGTATTCCTCCTCCTTCTTCTTGCAGTCCCAGAGAAGTGTGTGCTCAGTCTTGCCTGAAGGTACATAGCTGACATTATTTTTCAAAAAAATTCATCCCTGCTTTGTCCTGTGACATGGCGGAGAACATTGGCTGTTCATTGCAATTGTTGCTGTTACAGCATTTCTTATGGCAGCCAGATCTTATTGACTCCTCTAGATTTGTGCTGGTCTGGTTCTAACACCAGGTGCTTATCTACCTCCTCCACTTCCTCTTTATGAACATCCTCACGTCCCCAAAGGCAGCAGGGCAGTCACCCCCTTGCAGCAAACTTTAGTGGTAGCAACAATGATGGAGCTAGGAAGGACTAGAGGTACCAAATGTAGGGTACAGAGATCACACTATACAAAACAACTAAAGAGCAGAAAGCAAGAACATTTACAGAATGGCTAACCAATTAACAATTCCTCCCTATACTACCGCAGCTGATCAATTTTTAATGGGAGATGAGGAAGGTAGCAGTTTCCTCCCCTCTTCATACTGAGAACATATGCTTGCTCAGCTGAACCAAAAAGGCATGTGTATAAAGGGACTGGAAGTGATAACTGACAGCTTTCTCATGTGCCAGAGTAACTGCTCTTTGTATGTGTCTCTACTCTGAGCCACCCTCCCTCTATGATGTCTATATGCTCTCATATGGCATATGCAAAAGATTGTCTTTAACCCCTTGGCGCATTTGGACGTAACTGTACGTCCAAAGTGCAAGTAAGTTGCGGCATTTGGACGTACAGTTACTTCCAAACTGCTTACCGGGACTGTGACACTATAAAGTGTCACAGCCCCGGAGTCTCCGCTCTCCTGGAGAGCAGAGACCTTGGGGAAGCCGACAAGGAACCAATCAGAGTGGTCCCTTGCCGGCAAGCGCTCCGATTGGTTAGTCTCTGCAGACTAACCAATCCAGCGCTTCATTGTTAAAATGCCAGTTTCAGGCTGCGATCTCCACTCTGGAGATCGCAGCCTGAAACCAGGTAAGATGTCTCCTGTTCCCCCATATAATTTTGAAAATATAAATAACGCTCCCCCCCCTTGTAGTGCCCCCCCCTCTTTGTAGTGCCCCCCGGTTGCCTCCTGTATTATGTGATGGCAGCGGCTCAGGATCGGAGCCGCTGCCATCAGCAGAGAGTGTGAGCTGTAATTACAACTCACACTCTGCTGCCACAGCTGAAATCGGTGCTGGCACCGATTTCAGCTGTTTAACCCCATAGATGCTGCAGTCAGTAGCCGCCCGCAGCATCCATGGGGTTAAGAGGGAGGGAGCTCCCTCTCTCTTCCATAGGGCCGCTGCTGCTGCAGTGGCAGTGGCCCGATGGTTACCATGGCAACCGGACGCTTTACAAAAGCATCCTGGCTGCCATGTACCTAAGGCTGATTAGACCCTCAGGGTCTGATCAGCCTTAGTGTAGCACTGATACAGTGCATTGCAATAGATGACTATTGCAATGCACTGTATAGCCATCAAGCCCACTGGATCTTCAAGATCCAAATGGGTCTTGATAAATAAAAAAAAAATGTAAAAAGAAAGTAAAAAAAAAAAGTGTAAAAAGAAAGTAAAAAAAGTGTAAAAAAGTAAAAAAAAGTTTAAAAAGTAAAAAAGTGCCCTTTTTCCCCAAATGAAGTAAAAAAAAAAGTAAAAAAGAAAAACTACACATATTAGGTATCGCCGCGTCCGTATCGACTGGCTCTATAAAAGCATCACATGGTCCACCCCGCCAGGTGTACGCAAACATTTTTTCTTTAAAAAAAAAGCTATACCAAAACAGCCATTTTTTGTCGCCTTGCCACACAAAAAGAGTAATAGCAGGCGATCAAAAAGGCATATTCACCCCAAAATGGTACCAATCAAACCATCATCTCGTCCCGCAAAAAATGAGCCCGTCCTGAGACAATCGCCCAAAAAATAAAAAAACTAGCTCTCTGACTATGGAGACACTAAAACATGATTTTTTTGTTTCAAAAATGATATTATTCTGTAAAACTTAAATAAATAAAAATAAGTATACATGTTAGGTTTCGTCATGCCCGTAACAACCTGCTCTACAAAAATATCGCATGATCTCTCCCCTCAGGTGAACACCGTAAAAAATAAAAACTGTCTAAAAAAAGCCATTTTTTTTGTCACATTTCATCACAAAAAATGTAACACCAAGCGATCAAAAAAGCGTATGCCCCCAAAAATAGTACCAATCTAACCGTCATCTCGTTCCGCAAAAAATGAGCCCCTACCCGAGACAACCGCCCAAAAAATAAAAAAAATGACAGCTCTCTGACTATGGAGACACTAAAACATGATTTTTTTTTGTGCTTCAAAAATATTGTGTAAAACTTAAATAAATAAAAAAAAGTATACATAGATATTGCCGCATCCGTAACGACCTGCTCTATAAAAATATCACACGATCTAACCTGTCAGATGAATGTTGTAAATAACAAAAAATGAAAACAATGCCAAAGCTGCTAGTTTTTGTTACCTTGCCTCACAAAAAGTGTAATATAAAGCTACCAAAAATTGGATGTACCCTAAAATAGTACTAACAAAACTGCCAACTTATCCCGTAGTTTCCGAAATGGGGTCAGTTTTTTTGAGTTTCCTACTCTAGGGGTGCACCAAATGTGACACTTAAAATTTTTCCAGTGAAATCTGCCCTGGCGTTTCTTTCCTACTGTGCCCTGCCGTGTGCCTGTACAGCAGTTTATGACCACAAATGGGGCATTTCTGTAAACTACAGAATCAGGGTAATAATTATTGAGTTTTGTTTGGCAGTTAACCCTTGCTTTATTCTCGGAATAAAATGATTTATATGGAAAATCTGCCAAAAAAGTGAAATTCGGAAATTTTGGCTACATTTTCCTTTAATTCTTGTGGAACACCTAAAGGGTTAATAACGTTTGTAAAATCAGTTTTGAATACCTTGAGGGGTGTAGTTTCTAAAATGAGGTCATTTTTGGGTGGTTTCTATGATGGAAGCCTCACAAAGTGACTTCAGACCTGAACTGGTCCTTAAAAAGTGGGTTTTAGAAAGATTTGCTTCTAAATTTCTAAGCCTTCTAACGTTCCAAAAAAAAAATAAAATGTAATTTTCAAAATGATCCAAACCTGAAGTAGACACATAGGGAATGTAAAGTAATAACTATTTTTGAAGGTATTAATATGTATTTTAAAAGTAGAGAAATTGACATATGGAAATTTGCAAATTTTTCTAAATTTTTGGTAAATTTGGTAATTTTTTTTATAAATAACAATGAAATATTTTGACTCAAATTTACCACTGTCATGAAGTACAATATATGACGAGAAAACAATCTCAGAATGGCCTGGATTATTACCAGAGTTATTACCACATAAAGTGACACATATCAGATTTGAAAAATGGGGCTCCGGCATTCGGTCCAAACTGGCTGTCCCTTGAAGGGGTTAAAAGACTTCATAATATAATTTAAAAATAATATAACATAATATAGCAAGATGTCCAAAGTGACTATGCACAAATGAAGGCATTAGTATACATATCATAATGGACAGTGGCGTAGCGATAGGGGAAGCGACTGCTTCGGGGCCCGAGCTCAGTAGGGGCCCGGGAGCAGTAGCAGGGATGTGGCCAATCAGCAGGGCAATATTTCTAATAATTTAATTTGTTTTCATTTATTTTATTTTACATTTGGTGTTTCTGGGGGGGGCAGGGGGATCGCTGCACTTTGAAACAAGAGGAGAGGGCAGAGAGCGATTCTCCTACCTCTCCTCTGCGCTGCTGCACTGTGTTATATGATTGGTAGAGCAGCAGTGAGCGGAAGCTGCTGCTCCACCAATCATTTCAAAGTCACAAACAGGGCCCGCTCCCAGACTCCCAGAAGCACCATGTGTACTCTGCATGTGACCCTCTGCACTCCTGCCTGCCTGGCAGGCTGCCTCTCTTACCTGCCCCTCCACCTCCCTTGTAGTGCCAGCTGACCTCCTGCTCTGGCTGTAACAGACATCCAGGAAGCAGGAGCAACCCAGAGCAGTGCTGTCTCAGCCATCTGAGCATTACTGCAGTCTGCCAGCCAGCCAGCCAATACATCAGACCTTCAGACTCACTGCCAGCCTGACCAACAGTGGTAAGTTTGTGCTCCCTGTCCTGTACTGGGTCACCTATGCTGCACTATGTGTGCCCCCTGCCCTGTACTGTACCCCCTATGCTGTATTCTGCCCCCTGTCCTGTACTGTGTCCCCTATGTGGCACTGTGTATGCCCTCTGCCCTGTACTGTACCCCCTATAATGCACTGTGCCCCCTATGCTGCACTGTGTGTGCCCCTTGTCCTGTACTGTACCCCCTATGCTGTATTTTGCCCCCTGCCCTGTACTGTACCCCCTATAATGCACTGTGACCACTTATGCTGCACTGTGTGCCCCTTTCCCTGTACTGAGCCCCCTATTCTGCATTGTGCCCCATATGCTGCACTGTGTGTGCCCCTGCCCTGTACTGTACCCCCATGCTGTATTGTGCCCTCTATGCTGTACTGTGTGTGCCCCCTGTACTGTGCCCCCTATGCTGTATTTTGCCCCCTTCCCTGTACTGTGCCCCCTGCCCTGTACTGTATCCCCTATGCTGTATTTTGCCTCCTGCCCTGTACTGTGCCCCCCATGCCACACAGTGTGTGCCTCCTGCCCTGTACTGCGCCCGCTAAGCTGTACTGTGCCCCTGCCTTGTATTGTACCCCCTGCCCTGTACTGTGCCCCCTATGCTGCATTGTGCCTCTTTATGCTGCACTGTGCATCCCCCCGCCCTATACTGTGTGTGCCTCTGCCCTGTACTGTACCCCCTATGCTGTATTTTGCCCCCTGCCCTGTACTGTGCCCCCCATGCTGCACTGTCTGCGCCCCCTGCCCTGTAACTCTCCCTTACATATGCACATATAGGATGCCAGGATTGAGGGGGGGCCCCATACAAAATTTTGCTGTGGGGCCCAGTCAGTTCTAGCTACGCCCCTGATAATGGACAACACCAGGGGTGTAGCTACTGTAAAAATGACTAGGCCCCACAGCAAATTCTCTACTGCTTTAATTTTAACCGTTTTTACTTCATTTTTTACATTTTTTTCTTTTTTTAAGCCCCCTTAGGTAACTTGAATATATGATCTTCATATCGCTTCTCACTTACACTGCAATGAATTAGCATTGCAGTGTATGGGAGGTTCACTATGTTCCAATGGAGCCCTGCCACCTGTAGGCCTCAGTAAGAATTACATCAGTAATAGCCTGGGATCCTTCAGGCTTTTACAGAGAATGAACAGTTTCCTGGATCTCTGAGTGGGGAAGCCATTCTAACCCCAGGAACGCAAACGCTCCCAGGTAACGCTGCCTCAGATACCATGGTCAGAGTTTAAATGTCTGCAATCGGCGTTATCGACGATTACAGACATTAGCTCTTGGAGTCTGCTATTCAAAACAGCAAAATTTGATGCTTATGGTGCTTTATCTGCTTGTGAGCAAGTCCTATTTTTAAACCCTGGACTTCCACCATAGATGTACGGCAGGAGTCCCTCAAAGGGTAAAATGTTTATAAAAGTATATGTCATATATACATGGTATATGGAGCTTATGGTAAGTGCTGAAAATCTTGTAGTTAGTACGGTACATACTGTAACATTTTATGTCTATGTCTATCTTATTACCTTCTGTCCTATCTGTATGTCGCAAGCAATGAAGCCCAGATATGTTTATACAGCAGCGCTTCAGAACAATTAACATTTAATATATGAACAGTAAGATATTCAAAGGAGTACAAACAACTTTGTGATCAAAATGCTCTTTCATTGAATTTCCCAGCTAAGTTAACATTTTCTATTGATAGTACAATCTTGTCCTGCGTCATTATGGATTGTCATGTTCGCTGATGAATCGTTATAATGGTTTATTAATAAGGTGCAAGGAAGCAGGAAATCCTCTGAGCATATTCATTGTTTTAGATAAATATAAACCAAAAAGCACAATTATCATGGGACAGTGAGACTGTTATGTAATACATTAATCTCCTGCAAACAACACCAGCCATTGTTTAGATTATTAAGTTTTTAAAGATGTTTTGTGCAACGTATTACATTTTTAATGTATCTCTCCCCAATTGCATGCTGTCAGGAAATTCTTCTTGTGTAAAGAATAAGTGCCTCAATATTGCTGGTAATCTTATCTGTATTACAGTATACTGTACTATGCTGCTGTATGTAATGATTTCAGCTAGGCTTTATTCACATCTCTGTTGAGGAGTCTGTTCGTAATGATGCCGTGCTAGATTCCTCATTTGATGGAACCTAACAGTGGCCATGGACTCCACTGACCCATAACAGGGTCTGTCGGGGGTACTGGTGTTTTGACATGCAGCATTATTCTTGCTATGAAATCAGGTGAAATTGCTGATGGAGGAACAAAACAGAGACTCCAGTACAAATGTGAAAAAGAACAAGATATTGTTCTATATTTATAGCTGAAAGTTTTTTTCCCTTTAGAAGAATTTCGTAACCACAGCTTAAGGTATATATGCATCTTTGTTAGTAACTCTGCTTTACTGCACATCACATCTCCATGGTAAATATGCATCTTGAACCTTGTTAGTACCTTTGCTTGCCTGCTTTATCTCTACATAACATAAAATCTCCATGGTATACATGACTGTGTTAGTGTGAGCTGAAATTATCTTTTTAAAGGGTCAGCTCTGACCCCAGACATATCCCCGTTTTCACCCAGTCAGGCCTTCTGATAACAGCATGCTTTCATGCTTCGATGCTCTCCTTTGCCCTGCATGAAATAGCGCAGGGAAAAAACGTTTTCTAGAGATCTGGTGATGTACCGGGTTCTCCATGGGTGAGCTAGGCAGAGGCTTCCGCTTAACAGTGAGACCTGTGACATCACCGGCGCTAATGGGCGGCCTTTAGCTTAGCCCAAGCCTGTAAATTCGCTATGGCAGGGCTACAGCCCTCCCATCAGTGCCAGTGACGTCATTGGGAACACGGCTAGGTGGAAGTCTCCATCTAGCAGTGTAAATAATATAAACAATCAGCCCTTGCCCTGCGCGATACAGCTCATGGTAGGGGAGAGCATTGGAGCATGAAATCCTATGATGCTCATATCAGAGGGGCTGCCTTGGTGAAAATGGGGATATATCCAGGTTCAGCTCTGAACTTGGACAACCCCTTTAAATTTGGTTAGACTGTTTGATCCTTAGTATATTCCATGAGACAGACAGGGCAATATGTTTGTTTATCTTTGATTTAGCTATTCCTGCTCTGATTGTGTAGTCAACTTGTTAATTACACTAAAGGAGGCTAAAAGTTAGAGAGAACATGGGGGCGGGCAAGGGTGATGGGGTTTAGGCACAGGTCATCCTACTCAAAGTGTCATTGTCTACAAGTGTCTAGCAGTTAAACAGGCTGGAGACAGGTATGTTATGCAAGACACCCTTACACATTTTCATACTTTTCTATAATTCTGTTCATTGTCTCTCTCTGCATTTTATTATGCGTTCTTCTTCTTCTTCTGTATGTATTATGAGGTTCTGCAGCAGGGGATGTGTGTATTATGGAGTTCTGCAGCAGTTGAGGTTTATATTATGAGATTCGGCAGTAGTCGAGGTGTGTATTATGAGGTTGTGATGCAGCTGAGATGTGTATTATGAGGTTCTACAGCAGGTGAAGTGTGTATTATGAGAATTGGCAGTAGTTGAGGTGTGTATTATGAGATTGTGATGCTGCTAAGATGTGTATTATGAGGTTTGGCCCAGTCAAGGTGTGTATTATGAAGTTCTGCAGCAGCTGATTTTCCCCAATGTAAAATCTGTAACAAGCCCCCAAGGCACTATTACAATACTGGTGTCTTGTTATATAGCAGAGGGATCTTTGTTCCCACAGGCCCAGATGTGACTGCCACTTCTTATCCACTATACTGTAGCTACAGTATGTCACTGGCCAAAGAAACTCTGCTGTCTTTAGGATAAATTTTATTAGTAGTTAGGAGTGAATAGGGAAGAAAAAAAAGTCGAATGACTCCAGTCAGAGAAACATCAGTTGTCACTGGATTAAATACTCCAACAAAATTTATGGATGGCTGTACATGGGATCTGAAAGGGGTGTAGCAAACAAGGCTCTCCTGCTCTCTCTCTGTTCTGGAAAAATGAAGGCTGTGCCCTGAATGGTTGTTAGGAGAACAGAGAATGTCTTGTCTATGTGATGTGTGTATACGTCTGTGATGTGTGTATACGTGTGTATCTAGTCTAGAAAAAGCAAATATTGGCAAAACAGCCATTATGTGAAAAAAACTATTGACTTTCCACCTTTTAAACCATGTTTTTGAAAAGTGGGTGGTAGAATGGGTAGGAGTGGAGGGGCCTACACAGCTGACAAATTTACCAATACTTTTACTAGAAAACTGGTATAAATTACGCCAGAAATGTCATTTCCTGGCTCATGAATTAATTAGGCAACTGTGTATCAGGCTGAAAGGTGATCAACAAGTGACAAGAGTGCCAATGTGACATGACCATCGCCATTCCCCATAATTGCGCCTGCTACTCAAAAACATATGCACTTCATGACAAAGTAATTCATCACAAAGCAAATTTCTTTGTGAAATTCGGCAAAGCAACAAAATCGAATTTGTGATATCTTTGCTCATCACTAGTCCAAGTGAGTGTTACCATTTGGGTGTGTGTCCCTGCACATTCTGACACTGGCAGGATAGTGCCAGGGACACCGCTCAACTGGTAACACCCATCTGGACCCATATTGCAAACTGCTAGTAATTCAATCATAACTTCTTAAAGGAATTAAGGAATGGTACATTATAGAGTCATAAGAATAGATGTTCCAGAATTGTTATTAGATGGGGACTGTAAGTATCTACTGAAACAGACATGACAACTTCTGTGCATTTTTGAATGCCACCATTTTATTATAATAATTTTTTTCTTATATAGTTCTTGTAAATACAATGTTTTGACAGATTATATAAAGAGTAGAGATGAGCGAGCATACTCGTCCGAGCTTGGTGCTCGTTTGAGTATTAGGGTACTCGTAAGTGCTCGCTGCTCGGACGAGTATCTCGCCATGCTCGAGGAAATGGCAACTTCCGCATAGTGCTTTTTTGGCGCCTATAAACACAGCCAATCACAAGCCAGGAGACTCTGCGGTACACCCAGCATCACGTGGGGCCCTTACATGTCGATGTAAGTCCATGAGTGAGTACCCACATACGTGGAGCCATATCGAATTATTGTTTGCTATTCTGGTTTATCCCATCGGTACTATCTTTATTACTTTGAGTCATTTATGTTATATGTGGGATTATCTTTTTTAAGTTATCTTTAGTAAAAGTTATGTTTTAAATAGGGCTATTACTCAATTGAATTGCCCTTACATGTCGATAGCAGGGGTTGGCTGGCCTGATCAGGTGACCCTGGAATATACTAGTGACTGGCCGCGGTGCTCGGCTCAGATGCTGTCTGGATGTCGTTAGGGATAGAGCTGCTGCGTTTCAGGGAGAGTGTTAGGGCCTGCATTTAGTTCTCTGTTAGGCAGGAATCACCCACAAAGAACTCAACAGCCCTTCTAAGGGCTAAAAGACATTTTTTTTTGTCTCCTGGCTTGGCTGGCTGGCTGGCACTAGTAGTGCAGATATCGCCATATATAACCCCCCTTTTTTATGTTATATCTCAGTGATACAAATCCATTGCACACAGCAGTGTGGAACCATTCTGTGTGTCACAGTTCAGTACACTCACTATTTTCTATCCAGGTGACACTTTCTGTAAGTCACTGAATACAACAAAGTCTTTTGCTGGCTGTCACGTGTATAGCTTGATCCCAAAAATCTCTGTGCGACATTTGTCTGGGTCGCAGTCTAAATAGCTACCGTCACTAGGGTGTCAGTTAGCTCTACGATAGTTTCTGCACGTCACGTTCCAAAAAAAAACAAAAATCCAAAACAAAATATACAAAAAAAATTAGTTTTTTTGTTGTTTTAGCTCAGTGAAACAAATCCATTTCACACAGCTGCGTGTAACCTTTCTGTGTGTCACAGTTCAGCACACTCACTCCAATCCGTATATTCTGTCCAGGTGACACTTTCTGTACGTCACAGAATACAACCAAGTCATTTGCTACCAATAACGTATACAGCTTGATCCTAAAAATCTCTGTGCGACATTTGTCTGGGTCGCAGTCTAAATAGCCACCGTCAGTAGGGTGTCAGTCAGCTCTACGATAGTTTCTGCACGTCACGTTTCAAAAAAAAAAAAAACTAAAAAAAAATATAAAAAAAAATATATAAAAATAATTAGTTGTATTTGTTGTTTTAGCTGAGTGATACAAATCCATTTCACACAGCTGCGTGTAACCTTTCTGTGTGTCACAGTTCAGCACACTCACTCCAATCCGTATATTCTGTCCAGGTGACACTTTCTGTACGTCACAGAATACAACCAAGTCATTTGCTACCTGTCATGTATACAGCTTGATCCTAAAAATCTCTGTGCGACATTTGCCTGGGTCGCAGTCTAAATAGCCACCGTCAGTAGGGTGTCAGTCAGTTCTACGATAGTTTCTGCACGTCACGTTCCAAAAAAAACAAAACTAAAAAAAAATATATAAAAATAATTAGTTGTATTTGTTGTTTTAGCTCAGTGATACAAATCCATTTCACACAGCTGCGTGTAACCTTTCTGTGTGTCACAGTTCAGCACACTCACTCCAATCCATATATTCTGTCCAGGTGACACTTTCTGTACGTCACAGAATACAACCAAGTCATTTGCTACCTGTCACGTATACAGCTTGATCCTAAAAATCTATGTGCGACATTTGTCTGGGTCGCAGTCTAAATAGCCACCGTCAGTAGGGTGTCAGTCAGTTCTACGATAGTTTCTGCACGTCACGTTCCAAAAAAAACAAAACTAAAAAAAAATATAAAAAAAATATATAAAAATAATTAGTTGTATTTGTTGTTTTAGCTCAGTGATACAAATCCATTTCACACAGCTGCGTGTAACCTTTCTGTGTGTCACAGTTCAACGCACTCACTCCAATCCTTATATTCTGTCCAGGTGACACTTTCTGTACGTCACAGAATAGAACCAAGTCATTTGCTACCTGTCACTTATACAGCTTGATCCTAAAAATCTATATGCGACATTTGTCTGGGTCGCAGTCTAAATAGCCACCGTCAGTAGGGTGTCAGTCAGCTCTACGATAGTTTCTGCACGTCACGTTCCAAAAAAAACAAAACTAAAAAAAAAATATAAAAAAAATATATAAAAATAATTAGTTGTATTTGTTGTTTTAGCTGAGTGATACAAATCCATTTCACACAGCTGCGTGTAACCTTTCTGTGTGTCACAGTTCAGCACACTCACTCCAATCCGTATATTCTGTCCAGGTGACACTTTCTGTACGTCACAAAATACAACCAAGTCATTTGCTACCTGTCACGTATACAGCTTGATCCTAAAAATCTCTGTGCGACATTTGTCTTGGACGCAGTCTAAATAGCCACCATCAGTAGGGTGTTAGTCAGTTCTACGATAGTTTCTGCACGTCACGTTCCAAAAAAAAACTAAACTAAAAAAAAATATAAAAAAATATATAAAAATAATTAGTTGTATTTGTTGTTTTAGCTCAGTGATACAAATCCATTTCACACAGCTGCGTGTAACCTTTCTGTGTGTCACTGTTCAGCACACTCACTCCAATCCGTATATTCTGTCCAGGTGACACTTTCTGTACGTCACAGAATACAACCAAGTCATTTGCTACAAATAACGTATACAGCTTGATCCTAAAAATCTCTGTGCGACATTTGTCTGGGTCGCAGTCTAAATAGCCACCGTCAGTAGGGTGTCAGTCAGCTCTACCATAGTTTCTGCACGTCACGTTCCAAAAAAAGAAAATTAAAAAAAAATATAAAAAAAATATATAAAAATAATTAGTTGTATTTGTTGTTTTAGCTGAGTGATACAAATCCATTTCACACAGCTGCGTGTAACCTTTCTGTGTGTCACAGTTCAGCACACTCACTCCAATCCGTATATTCTGTCCAGGTGACACTTTCTGTACGTCACAGAATACAACCAAGTCATTTGCTACCTGTCATGTATACAGCTTGATCCTAAAAATCTCTGTGCGACATTTGTCTGGGTCGCAGTCTAAATAGCCACCGTCAGTAGGGTGTCAGTCAGCTCTACCATAGTTTCTGCAAGTCACGTTCCAAAAAAAACTAAACTAAAAAAAAATATATAAAAATAATTAGTTGTATTTGTTGTTTTAGCTGAGTGATACAAATCCATTTCACACAGCTGCGTGTAACCTTTCTTTGTGTCACAGTTCAGCACACTCACTCCAATCCGTATATTCTGTCCAGGTGACACTTTCTGTACGTCACAGAATACAACCAAGTCATTTGCTACCTGTCACGTATACAGCTTGATCCTAAAAATCTATGTGCGACATTTGTCTGGGTCGCAGTCTAAATATCCACCGTCAGTAGGGTGTCAGTCAGTTCTACGATAGTTTCTGCACGTCATGTTCCCAAAAAAAAAATATAAAAAAAAAAATATAAAAAAATATATATAAAAATAATTAGTTGTATTTGTTGTTTTAGCTGAGTGATACAAATCCATTTCACACAGCTGCGTGTAACCTTTCTGTGTGTCACAATTCAGCACACTCACTCCAATCCGTATATTCTGTCCAGGTGACACTTTCTGTACGTCACAGAATACAACCAAGTCATTTGCTACCTGTCATGTATACAGCTTGATCCTAAAAATCTCTGTGCGACATTTGTCTGGGTCGCAGTCTAAATAGCCACCGTCAGTAGGGTGTCAGTCAGCTCTACCATAGTTTCTGCACGTCACGTTCCAAAAAAAACAAAACTAAAAAAAATATATAAAAATAATTAGTTGTATTTGTTGTTTTAGCTGAGTGATACAAATCCATTTCACACAGCTGCGTGTAACCTTTCTGTGTGTCACAGTTCAGCACACTCACTCCAATCCGTTTATTCTGTCCAGGTGACACTTTCTGTACGTCACAGAATACAACCAAGTCATTTGCTACCTGTCACGTATGCAGCTTGATCCTAAAAATCTCTGTGCGACATTTGTCTGGGTACACTTATATACAGAAAATGTTGAACCCCAGGGCTAAGGGTTGAGGACGAGGGTGTGGGCGTGGGCATGTGCATTCAATTACTGCAGGGGGCAGAGGCCCTGGTCTTGGGCAGGGTGAGACAGTACCTGCTGATGAGGGAGCTGTGGAACGCCGCAGAGCTACACTCCCTAGCTTCATGTCTCAACTTACAGGAACACGTGGTAGAGGACTGTTGAAACCACAACAGGGTGAACAGTTGATCTCATGGATTGCGGACAATGCTTCAAGTAATTTGTCCACCAGTCAGTCTTCCACGCAGTCCACCCACGTTACCCAAGGGAGCACTCCTCTGGCTCCTTCACCTCAACCTCCTATCCCCCAGTCTGCCCCCTCCCAGGAAAATTTGGAATGCGATCCGGTATACTCTGAGGAACTGTTTTCTGGACCCTTCCCAGAGTCACAAACTACTTCTCAGGTTGCTGCTGACCACGTTCCCATGCCCAAGTTTTCCAACTGTCGCAGTCTGTGGGTGATGATGTTGATCATGATGACAATGTTGAGTTAGTGGAAGAAGTTTGTAAAGAGGTGTCAGACGATGAGGAGACACAGTTGTCAGACAGTGGTGAAGTTGTTGTAAGGGGAGGAATTCCGAGAGGGAGCAGACTGAGGAGTCAGAGGATGACGAGGTGACTGACCCAAGCTGGGTTTATATGCTGAGTGAAGACAGTGCTTCTGAGGCGGAGGCGAGTGCTGCACCAGAACAGGTTGTAAGAGGCAGTGGTGTGGCCAGAGGGAGAAGCAGGGCCAGAGCTGGTGCATCAGCAGCAACTGTTTCACGTAGTGAAGCTCCCGTGGCGAGGCCTAGATGTTCGCAAGTCTGGAAGTTCTTTAAAGAAAGTGAGGATGACCGACGGACTGTGGTGTGCAACCTGTGCCACACCAGGATCAGCAGGGGTGCCACCACTACTAGCCTAACCACCACCAGCATGCGCAGGCATATGAGTGCTAAACACCCCACTCAATGGAACCAAGGCCGTTCACCACCTCCTGCAGGTCACACCACTGCTCCTTCCCCTGTATCACTCGCTGCCTCTGCTAGTCAGCCCCATGCATCACTCGCTGCCTCTGCTAGTCAACCCCCTGCCCAGGACCCTGGCATGAGCGCCTCCCGCCGGAAAACCACACCTTCGCCTCCACGATCCTCCACAGTGTCCACCAACGTGTCCCAGCGCAGCGTTCAGCTGTCTTTACAGCAGACGCTGGAGCGCAATAGGAAATACAGTTCCACCCACCCACATGCCCAAGCCCTCAATGTCCACATCTCCAAATTGCTTAGCCTGGAGATACTGCCCTATAGGCTGGTAGAGACCGAGGCCTTTCGCAATCTCATGGCGGTGGCTGCCCCTCGGTATTTGGTCCCCAGCCGCCACTATTTTTCCCGATGTGCCGTCCCAGCCCTACACCAGCACGTGTCACAGAACATCATCCGTGCCCTGACCAACGCTGTTTCTGAGAAGGTCCACCTAACCACGGACACGTGGACAAGTGCTGCCGGGCAGGGACACTAAATCTCACTGACGGCACATTGGGTTAACTTGGTGGAGGCTGGGACCGAGAATGACCCTGGGGCCGCTCATGTACTGCCCAAACCGAGGATTGCGGGGCCTACCTCGGTCACGGTCTCTCAGACGTACTATGCCTCCTCCTCTGACCCCTCCTCCTCCTCCACCTCCCGAATTACTATCCGTGGGCACGGCGCCTTCAGTCGGTAGCTCTAGGCGCAGCAGCAGTGCCGTGGGAAAGCACCAGTAGGCGGTGCTCAAACTGCTGAGCTTAGGTGACAAAAGGCACACCACCCAAGAGCTGTTACAGGGCATCACGGCGCAGACCGATGTGTGGCTGGCACCGCTGAACCTCAAGCCAGGCATGGTTGTGTGTGACAACGGGCGTAACCTGGTGGCGGCTCTGCAACTCGGCAGACTGACTCAGCATGCCTTGCCCACGTGTTCAATCTCATAGTTCAGCGGTTCCTCAAGACATACCCCAATCTGTCTGATTTGCTCAACAAGGTGCGCCGCATCTGTGCGCATTTCCGCAAGTCCACCACAGATTCTGCCACTCTCAGGGCAGTGCAGCGCCGCCTTCAACTGCCCGCTCACCGACTGTTGTGCGACGTGCCCACGAGATGGAATTCCACATTAAACATGTTATCCAGTGTTTACCAGCAGCGCAGAGCGATTGTAGACTGCCAGATGTCAACTTCCACCAGAACTGGTAGTCAGGTCAGTCAGATTCCTCAAGTCTACAATGAGGAGTGGACGTGGATGTCTGATATCTGCCAGGTGTTGAGCAACTTTGAGGAGTCAACACAGATGGTCAGCGGCGATGCCGCCATTATCAGCCTCACCATCCCGCTGCTTTGCCTGTTGAAAAACTGACTGCTCAGCATCAAGTCGGATGCTTTGCGCTTGTCACAAGAGACGGTGGAGGAAGATACGTCGCTTGATAGCCAGAGCACCCTCCGGTCTGTTTCTCAGCGCGTATCGGAGGAGGGGGATGAGGATGAGGAGGAAGAGGATGAGAATGTCGGCGAGACAGTAGAGGGTACCAGTGCTCAGTCCTTAACTCTTGAGCGTGTATGGGCTGAAGAGGAGGACTTGGAGGAGGAGGAGGAGGAGGAAATGGAGAGTCAGGCCAGTGAGGAGAGGGAATTCTTGCGTGTTGGGACTCTGGCGCACATGGCAGACTTCATGTTAGGCTGCCTATCCCGTGACCCTCGCGTTAGAAGAATTTTTTCAAACACCGATTACTGGGTGTTCACTCTCCTGGACCCACGGTACAAGCAGAACCTTTCCACTCTCATCCCTGCAGAGGAAAGGAGTATGAGAGTGAATAGATATCAACAGGCCCTGGTGCACAAGCTGAAACAATTCTTCCCATCTGACGCCGCTAGCGGCAGAGGGCATGGTTCTGTGGGCCAAGTAGCGGGGGAGAGGAGGCGAGCAGGCAGCTTGTCCAGCACTGGCAGGGGAACGCTCTCCAAGGCCTTTGCCAGTTTTATGTCACCCCAGCAAGACACTGTCACCTGTCCCCAGTCTAGGCAGAGTAGGGGGGAGCTGTACAGAAAGATGGTGAGGGAGTACCTAGCTGACCATACCAACGTCCGTAGCGATCACTCTGCTCCATACAACTACTGGGTTTCAAAGCTGGACACGTGGCCTGAACTGGCGCTGTACGCCTTGGAGGTGCTGGCCTGCCCTGCCGCTAGCGTGCTGTCAGAGCGGGTATTCAGTGCAGCTGGTGGCGTCATCACCGATAAGCGTACACGCCTGTCATCTGACAGCGCTGACAGGCTGACGCTTATTAAAATGAACAAAGCCTGCATTTCACCGGAATTCAAATCTCCTCCGGGGGAAAGCAGCTAAAATTAACATTACTTATGTATCCGATTCCTCTTCTCTACTCCTCCTACTCCTCCTCCTCCATATCGTCTTTGCCTAACGCTGACCAAAAAAACGCCATTTTTCAGAGGTCCAACTGGCACTCTTTTATCACAATTTTTCAGGAGGGCCCCCTACAGGCCCTCTCTTCAAACAATTTTTTCGGAGGTCCACCTACAGGCCCTCTCTCCAAACAATTTTTCTGGAGGTCCACCTACAGGCCCTCTCTCCAAACAATTTTTCTGGAGGTCCACCTACAGGCCCTCTCTCCAAACAATTTTTCCGGAGGTCCACCTACAGGCCCTCTCTCCAAACAATTTTTCCGGAGGTCCACCTACAGGCCCTCTCTCCAAACAATTTTTCCGGAGGTCCACCTACAGGCCCTCTCTCCAAACAATTTTTTCCGGAGGTCCACCTACAGGCCCTCTCTCTAAACAATTTTTCCGGAGGTCCACCTACAGGCCCTCTCTCCAAACAATTTTTCCGGAGGTCCACCTACAGGCCCTTTCTCCAAACAATTTTTCCGGATGTCCACCTACAGGCCCTCTCTCCAAACTATTTTTCCGGAGGTGCACCTACAGGCCCTCTCTCCAAACAATTTTTCCAGAGGTCCACCTACAGGCCCTCTCTCCAAACAATTTTTCCGGAGGTCTACCTACAGGCCCTCTCTCCAAACAATTTTTCCGGAGGTCCACCTACAGGCCCTCTCTCCAAACAATTTTTCCGGAGGTCCACCTACAGGCCCTCTCTCCAAACAATTTTTCCGCAGGTCCACCTACAGGCCCTCTCTCCAAACAATTTTTCCAGAGGTCCACCTACAGGCCCTCTCTCCAAACAATGTTTTCGGAGGTCCACCTACAGGCCCTCTCTCCAAACAATTTTTCCGGATGTCCACCTACAGGCCCTCTGTCCAAACAATTTTTCCAGAGGTCCACCTACAGGCCCTCTCTCCAAACAATTTTTCCGGAGGTCCACCTACAGGCCCTCTCTCCAGTTCCAGTTTCCAGTTTTATTTGCGCAAACTGCGTAAATTTTATTTTTGGGATAAGTGTGAAAAATAATATTACCTGCGTATCTATATTGCCCAACATTGGATTTGGTAGCAACTAGAAGACCAAACACATGCTGCCCACAGGGTTCCGCAAATTCCTGGTCCACAATGTCAAGGAGCTCGAGTTTCTGTTGATGAACAACAAGTCCTTCTGTAAAGAAATCGCCCACAACGTCTCCATCTAAGAACCTATAGACCATTGTAGAGAGAGAGCGGCACAGCTCGCCATCAAAGTGACGAACCCCAACGCCAGACTGCGCAGCGAAGATAACGAATAAATATCTCTGTGGTTATTTGTGCTAAATAAAAGTTAAATAAACACACACAAAAAAAAAAATAAAGATCTGTTCCTGTGCCTGATCCACCCAAGTTAAATCTGTCCCATCATGTGAAAGTCCCCCCAAGGAGTCCCCACTGTAACTTGCTTCCCATACAACTACCTCACCCCCCGACACCTGTGTCTCGCTATTGTCCACCACCTCCTCAGACAACACTGGTAAATCCCCACTGTCAGCACACGGAGACTGCAAAAGGTCTTGCGAATTGGGGAAGAGAATGTTCTGGGCTAGCACATCAGAGAAGGGGTGACTATGGGGTTCCAGGGTGTACGTGACCACATGCAATCTCCATCTAAAAAGTCATGCCACACTTGATCGAGCTCATAATTGACAATTGTACCGGTTGATGCTAAATTTTTAAGTTGGGGTCCTGCGTCGTCATTCTAACTACATCTGGCTGTTGTCACCACCACACACGCTAGCCCAGGGGGCACTCCTCTGGCTCTTCCAGCTCAACCTCCTTCCCCCCAGCCTGCCCCCCCACCTACAGGCCCTCTCTCCAAACAATTTACGTCTTTGTCCTATCTTTCTCTCTCTCCAAACTATTTTTCCGGATAGCTGCCATATACGGTATTAAACTGAGTAGTATACATAGAAGACATACCACACTTGATCAATCTCATAATTTACGACTGCACCGGTTGATGCTAAATTTTTAAGTTGGGGTCCTGCGTCGTCATTCTAACTACATCCGGCTGTTATCACCACCACACACGCTAGCCCAGGGGGCACTCCTCTGGCTCTTCCAGCGAAACCTCCTTCCCCCCAGCCTGCCCCCCACCTACAGGCCCTCTCTCCAAACAATTTACCCGGATAGGGGACGTATTAGATATTGTACAGATTTTTTTTTGGTTCTTCTTCTAATTGCCTCCTGACCTGTGATAGGCAGAGCATGGACACGTCCCCTTAGCTGCAGTTGGAAAGACACTGCCCTGGCCAGAGCAAGCCCTTTTTCCGTTTTCCGTGGTCGAAAAATCCATGAAATATAGGGTCCCAAGATAGGGGACGTATACGGTATTAAACTGAGAAGAATCGATACCGTACCGGTTGATGCGACAGTTTTTCCAAATCCATTCCGGCTGTTGTCACCACCACATACGCTAGCCCAGGGGGCACTCCTCTGGCTCTTCCAGCGAAACCTCCTTCCCCCAGCCTTCCCCCCACCTACAGGCCCTCTCTCCAAACAATTTACCCGGATAGGGGACGTATTAGATATTGTACTGATGTTTTT
>ONZH01025676.1:0-28371 GCA_900303285.1 Rhinella marina | reverse complement strand
GCGCACATGGCAGACTTCATGTTAGGCTTCCTATCCCGTGACCCTCGTGTTAGAAGCATTTTTTCAAACACCGATTACTGGGTGTTCACTCTCCTGGACCCACAATACAAGCAGAACCTTTCTACTCTCATCCCTGCAGAGGAAAGCAGTCTGAGAGTGAATAGATATCAACAGGCCCTGGTGCACAAGCTGAAACAATCCTTCCCATCTGACGCCGCTAGCGGCAGAGGGCATGGTTCTGTGGGCCAAGTAGCGGGGGAGAGGAGGCGAGCAGGCAGCTTGTCCAGCACTGGCAGGGGAACGCTCTCCAAGGCCTTTGCCAGTTTTATGTCACCCCAGCAAGACACTGTCACCTGTCCCCAGTCTAGGCAGAGTAGGGGGGAGCTGTACAGAAAGATGGTGAGGGAGTACCTAGCTGACCATACCAACGTCCGTAGCGATCACTCTGCTCCATACAACTACTGGGTTTCAAAGCTGGACACGTGGCCTGAACTGGCGCTGTATACCTTGGAGGTGCTGGCCTGCCCTGCCGCTAGCGTGCTGTCAGAGCGGGTATTCAGTGCAGCTGGTGGCGTCATCACCGATAAGCGTACACGCCTGTCAACTGACAGCGCTGACAGGCTGACACTTATTAAAATGAACAAAGCCTGGATTTCACCGGAATTCAAATCTCCTCTGGGGGAAAGCAGCTAAAGATTTACATTACTTATGTATCCGATTCCTCTTCTCTACTCCTCCTCCTCCTCCTTGTCGTCTTTGCCTAACGCTGACAAAAAACCCCCATTTTTTAGAGGTCCAACTGGCACTCTTTTACCACAATTTTTCAGGAGGGCCCCCTACAGGCCCTCTCTTCAAACAATTTTTCCGGAGGTCAACCTACAGGCCCCCCGTCTCTAAATAATTTTTCAGGAGGTCCACCTACAGGCCCTCTCTCCAAACAATTTTTCCAGAGGTCCACCTACAGGCCCTCTCTCCAAACAATTTTTCCAGAGGTCCACCTACAGGCCCTCTCTCCAAACAATTTTTCCGGAGTTCCACCTACAGGCCCTCTCTCCAAACAATTTTTCCGGAGGTCCACCTATAGGCCCCCTCTCTAAACAATTTTTCCGGAGGTCCACCTACAAGCCCTCTCTCCAAACAATTTACGTCTTTTTCCTCTCTTTCTCTTTCTCCAAACTATTTTTCCGGATAGCTGCCATACACAGTATTAAACTGAGTAGTATACATAGAACACATGCCACACTTGATCAAGCTCATAATTTATAACTGTACCGGTTGATGCTAAATTTTGTTGTGGTTGTTGAGGTAAGTCTGGATGTATGTATTTCTTTGTATTGTTTTTGTTTTAATTTTATTTTATTTTATTGATTCTTTCTATTTTTTGTCTTCCTGTGTATTTGTTCTAGATGGTGTTGTGAGGAATGGACAAAAAATAGAAAGAATCAATAAAATAAAATAAAATTAAAACAAAAACAATACAAAGAAATACATACATCCACCATGGGTATTTATTAAAAAATACCCATTTTCCTGTAATAATTACAGATACTTCCCTCAAACGCAGGTTGATAGCAAATGGTACATATATATACACATAATAAGAAAAGAAATACCTACTAAGAATATTCATACAAAAAAGTATCTATATAATCATAAGCATTTATTTCCCACGTTCAAACACAGATATATTTATGTACCTACACATGGACATTTGTCTGTCTATCCAGTTGCAAAAAATCTCTCAAAAAATCTGTCTAAAAATGTATCTAGAAAATCGGTTTAAAAAATCTGTTCAAATTTCTAATCATCTATTTGTGACTATATCTTTTATTATATTAAATGTGTATATTTTCATCTGCAAAAAAGAGACAGAATTATCAATTTTATTATATGAGACTATGCAACTATCTTGGTCTCTATAAAAATCATATTGTCCCATAGACATCTAATCCACAGGGTCAGCACAACTACCAGTTCGGGATTTGTATAAGGCTCCATAGAAATAGGAGGAGCATAATGAAAGACACTATAAAAAGTCAAAAAACAAAAATGGGTCCACAGACCACTGAGGAAGGGGCAGGAATAGCCCTGAAACGCGTTTGGCGGATATTTGTACCCTGTGGACCAACAAGAATATATATACCTTGTCACATACAAAGCCCACTGATCATCTATGTATTAAAGTAGGAGTAACGCTGAATACAGACCAGAGGAGACTCCATTAATATACAGAAACGCTGGCAATCACGTTGGATACAACAGTACAGACAGGACCATAAACCTTAATACCCGTACATACGGACAAGGCCGAAGCAGAGCGTGCGGACGAACAAAGCGCGCAAGCAGCCTGTAACAGAAGCGGGAACCCACGTGGGACGCCACGTGGGACGCCGCTCTCCTACATCACACAAGCCAGCAGCCGCACGGTACAAGGTACCAGAGAAGAGACCGAAACAACATAGGAGAGATCCGGCTGCCTCCACGGGAGGGTAATGTACAATTGATACAAAGTATATGTAAAGTGACAAAACTTTATAGGAGAAGGAAGGTGTGCATATATCTATTTATTTATTTATTTGATTACAAAAAAGACTTCATAGCTCTATAAAAGGAAGAAAGCTTGCACAAATACGAGCAAGAGGATAAACTTACAAACAAGTCTCTATATGCAATGAATGTACAGACTCATTTGATTACTACTTAGATATTTTATACACCTGTTGTGACATCTACCTTTTTATCCTTTTTCTATTTTCTTATATTTTTTATATCAAACATTGTATCTTTTATATCATACATCACATTTATATTGCTAACTTGATACATTTCATTTACTATATATACCAGCGCTGGGGATAATTGTAATTGTTATTGTCTATATTTTATTATTTATATTTATTAGGATATTTTTTATATAATAAATACGATACTATTATCACAGCTCAGTTACTACTTTATAATAATTATACCTCATAAATACGTCAACATTATACAATATTTAATACCCAAACTATACAGTACATCTAATATAAAAACCAAGTGTTAGAAGGTGCTCATCACACATCTGTTTTTCATATACGGTATTAAACTGAGTAGTATACATAGAACACATGCCACACTTGATCAAGCTTATAATTTACAACTGTACCGGTTGATGCTAAATTTTTAAGTTGGGGTCCTGCGTCGTCATTCTGACTACATCCGGCTGTTCTCACCACCACACACGCTAGCCCAGGGGGCACTCCTCTGGCTCTTCCAGCTAAACCTCCTTCCCCCCAGCCTGCCCCCCACCTACAGGCCCTTTCTCCAAACAATTTATGTCTTTTCCCTCTCTTTCTCTCTCTCCAAACTATTTTTCCGGATAGGTGCCATGTACGGTATTAAACTGAGTAGTATACATAGAACACATGCCACACTTGATCGAGCTCATAATTTACAACTGTACCGGTTGATGCTAAATTTTTAAGTTGGTGTCCTGCGCTGTTATTCGAACTCCATCCGGCTGTTGTTACCCCCACACATGCTAGCCAAGGGGGCACTCCTCTGGCTCTTCCAGCTCAACCTCCTTCCCCCCAGCCTGCCCCCCACCTACAGGCCCTCTCTCCAAACAATTTATGTCTTTTTCCTCTCTTTCTCTCTCTCCAAACTATTTTTCCGGATAGGTGCCATATACGGTATTAAACTGAGTAGTATACATAGAACACATGCCACACTTGATCGAGCTCATAATTTCCAACTGTACCGGTTGATGCAAAATTTTTAAGTTGGGGTCCTGCGTCGTTATTCGAACTCCATCCGGCTGTTGTCACCACCACACACTCTAGCCAAGGGGGCACTCCTCTGGCTCTTCCAGCTCAACTTCCTTCCCCCCAGCCTGCCCCCCATCTACAGGCCCTCTCTCCAAACTATTTACCCGGATAGGGGACGTATTAGATATTATACTGATTTTTGTTTGTTCCTCTTTTAATTGGCTACTGACCTGTGATAGGCAGAGCATGGACACGTCCCCTTAGCTGCAGTAGAAAAGACACTCCCCTGGCCAGAGCAAGCTCTTTTTCCTTTTCCGTGTTCGAAAAATCCATGAAATATATGGTCCCAAGATAGGGGACATATACGATTTTAAACTGAGAAGAATCGATACCACACATGCCCCACTAGGAGAATTTGGGGTAATGGTGGGATTAGGCAGCCTCAGAGGCATCCATGCATGCTGCCACTGCTGTTTCCTGTCCATTTCCGTGGTGTTTCCTTTATCTTCTGATGTTTCCAGGTTTTCTCCCAGCCTTCCCTAGGCAGAGCCTTGGTCCCCTGCAAAAATGCTCGAGTCTCCCATTGACTTCAATGGGGTTCGTTATTCGAAACGAGCACCCGAGCATCGGGAAAAGTTCGACTCGAATAACGAGCACCCGAGCATTTTAGTGCTCGCTCATCTCTATTCGTCTCGAATAACGAGCACCTGAGCATTTTAGTGCTCGCTCATCTCTATTCATAACGGATCTGTCTTGGCAATGTTAAAGAAAACACAACCGGATCTGTTCAGAACGGATGCAGATGGTTGTATTATCAGTAATGGAAGCGTTTTTGCTGAACCCTGCAGGATCCAGCAAAATCGCTAGTGTCAAAGTAGCCTAGGCTTCAATGACCTGAATGAGGCTAAGCTGCAGTGCCATAAACAGTACATAGTGAAGTTTTGCTCTTTCAGGGAAAAAAAAAAAAATCAGACATTTTTTCATCTCATTAAGCAAATGCCTTAAATAACTATTTCCAATAATCATGCCTTTTGTGTTATATGCTGTGTATACCTTATGCTAGGTGTGGAGATTTAAGTTATTTTGTCAATTACATTACTTCTAGAGGGCTAATGTTTTTGGTGATATAAATGTAAGTGCTCTGCTGCTTCGAGCAAAATATTATTGGTGACATTGCAGTCTAATTATTTATTGATCACCAAAGAGCAGCAATTACATTCATATTACCTACACCCTGCAGGGAGTGACAGAAAGCACTGTTATATAAAGCTTTCCAAACAGATGGGTTTTTTTAAAGCAGCATGTAAACAGATTGTCCATTTCCACGTGGGGCATTGTCATATTTTTGTTGATTATCTGTATGTTTCATTTTTCTAGAATAGGTAAGATCATAAAATAAAAGATCTGAATGGTTGACTTGCCTATAGCAACAATGAATTGAATGAGCACAAGAGTGGTAAGTGATGTCATGGTGACACAAAAACGCAATAAAAATAAAAAGACAGCTTGTATTATAATAATATTAAAATAATAAAAAATATATAAAAGGTCAAATCACACCCCTTTTCACCAGTTTAAAAGCCAAAACAAATACACAATAAATTAAGATATCATTTTCACCTTGGTGTCCCAAAAATATCCATACTAAATTATTAAAAATATGACTGCATTTCTACTGTAAAGTGAATGCCATAATGGAAAAGAAAATCAAAATGGCCAATTTGCAGGGTTTTTAGTCGCTTCTCCTCCAAAAAAAATTGAATAAAAAGTGATCAAAAAGTCATATACACTACAAAATAGGATCAATAAAAACTACAGATTGCCGCTTAAAAAGTTAGGTCAGAATATAGAGAAAATAAAAAGGGAGGTACAAAAAATAATAATAATAAAAAATAAATATATATATATATATATATATATATATATATATATATATATATATATATATATATTGGTACTGGAAAGCTGGAAGGGGTGTGTATCTCACTCAGGTTCCTCAACTGGGTGAGATGAATAAAATCCAGGTAGACGGTGCTGGCTTTAGCAAACTTAGTTGCTGGAGCTATTTTGTTAGTAATAGCTGGGCTGGATTTTATTTGGGTTGGGAAGGTAGGTCGGCATTGGGACCTTTCCAACCCACCCATTTCCAGGGCATGTCTTTTCTCTGGCCTGAGGAGATCCCAGGTGAGGCCGGCTGGTGTAATCTGGGATGGATAAGTAATCCTCCAGTGTGTCAGTCTGGGGAAAGGAACTGACCCTGGAAGAGGGTTGAAGCCTGTGAGGCTTGTGTGGTCTCAGCCAGGCGGGCTGAGGGGCCACAAGGCTCAGTGTAGCATGTGCCATTTGGTGAGGTCACAGCCTGGAAGCTGCTGACCAGACGGCTGAGATAGCCGCATCAACAAGCTGTGTGTGAACAGTGTTTTTCTGTAGGTGAGTTAGCTGGAACCTGTATTAGTCAGAGCCCAGCCGGGCAGGTGTTATTTTTATGTTTTTGTTTTGCGTGCTGGTGCCACAAAGTGCCAATAAAATAGTGTTGAACTTTAAAAACCCAGTGTGTTGGAGAAATTGAGTGATGTGACCCCCTGAGCGTGTACGATCCCTTACATATGGTGTATGATACGGGCACAGACTTTCCATGGTTTTGGCAGCTGTGGAATGGCAAAAGTTCTTTGAATGGTGCGACTGGAGAACCTGAGGGACAAGTTGACAACCAAAGCGTTTCCCATAGCAACCACTGGTTTGAGGAGTTGATAGCTGATCCTGTGTCCAGGAACCAGGGGCTGGAGGTTCCCAAGATCCCGAGGAAGGAGGAGGACCTCAGTGGAGATGTCTCTGGAGAGCAAGCGCCCTCATCTAATGGGTATGTCGACACCGTGACAGCAGCTGGTAAGACTGTTCCTGTTTGTGCATTTGCCATAGACAATGTGATAATGAGAGAGGCTCTGGAGGTTGGGCATGGTGCTGATTGGTGCCCTGGTGCCTCAGAAGCCATGGACTATGGTCAGAGTCGGCGGCAGTTGCTACCTGCCGAGCCGGTATGTGTCGCGATCTTGGAACTAGAGACTGCAACCAAATTGTGTGACATGGTTGTGGATGGCAGTCCAGTACAAGCCTTATTGGATGCCGGGAGCCAGGTGAGCCTGGTACATACCAGCCTGGTGGCTGGGGACTATGTGCTGGACAAACACATAAGTGTGATGAACATTGATGGGGATAGCAAGCTCTATCCTGTGGCTCTCGTTGAGTGTGAGACTTCATTCGGGACTGCGACTTATGAACTCAGGGTTGCAAGTAGGCTCCTGTATGATATGGTGGTGGGCCGTGACTTCCCCTTGTTTACAGAGTTGTGTTGAAATGGAGACCTTGCTGCAGAACCTGTGCATGTCCATTTAAATACAGCTGTAAGGGAAAAGACTATGGGAAACAATGGGGCAGAGAAGGTGCAGAGTGACTCTGTCCTCATACTGGAAATGCATAATGGAAATGTGGGGTCATGTAAGAGATGTGATGATTACATGCTCTTTTCTTTTCAGGTTGTCGGGGAAGAAGCTTCCCTGCTGGTAAAAATGTGTATAATGAAAAAATGCTGAATAATGTTGAGAATACACAGCGGAGAGAACCCTCTGTAGGGAATATGCAGGAAAGTGTGGCAGTGTTACAGGGTGTGCCACACATACCAGCTGCAGACCAACAGTCTCCACTGTGTTCTATGGTTACTGAGCTTGGATGCAGTGTTCATGAAGGTGTTGTAAATGTAAACCATTCAGGTGCAAGGGAGCTTGAGTGGGTTCAGGACATGAACCTGGATACTGTGGGAATTGTCTCATTTGTGCCCCTAGAGGTCAGGAATGAGACTGACAAAAGTGGTATAGCAAATGGAAATGCTGTAACTGATGGCAGCTCCAAGAGTGGGGTTGCCCTGTTAGTTTCTCGGGAAACTGGTGTGGTTGCTGATAGCAACCAGATGTCAGTGGTCAGTAATAACCTGGCGAAGACCAAAGGCTCCAAAGAAACACCGAAAACTGCAGGAGACACAGAGAAAGTGCTTAAAGAGACCTGGAGTGGAAGTCTCTCTGCATTTGCAAAAGAGAACGATGGTATTCCTACATCTGCTATGGCAGCAGAGAAAAGCAGAAACTGCATGGTGCAGGGAACCAGCTATGTAATAGACGTCGCTCATCTAGTACAAAAGAAGATAAATAGAAAACCTGAGGAAGAGAGTCCTCTGAAAGAGGCCAAGATGCCAGAGCTTGTTGAGAATGGGTCTGGAAGCGGTGATGCTGCAGGGCCAGCCGAGGTAGAGAAGATGGAAGAAGTTCCTGCTGAACAAACTGAGGCTGATGTGGATGCAGAGGCCAAGAGACTCATGGCCATGAGTAGCCAGGACCTGGTTGTGAAAGACGTCTGCTCCGTTGTCAACACTTTCCAGGATGCCAACAGCCTTCTGGGGAAGAGTTACGGGGAGACGCCCGACCAGTGTACAGATGCTGTCTACTACTCTGGCATGGCTCCGCTGGAGCTTATACGAATGGAGACCCAAGCTGGAAGAATTGCCAGAAGATAAAGAGTCAGATAAGGGCTCCCATATCCCTAGTGCCTCCAACCTTGATGAGAAAGAAGGGGAGGAGTTAAAAGTGCTGGTATATGGTGCCATGTCCGAGAGGGATGAGAAGGTTGGAGAAGCTAAAGCCGATGAGTGGAAGAACTCCTCAGGTGCTGTAGAGGTCACAGGGGCGGAAGAAGAGTCCACCGAAGTGGAAAAAGCCACTGAAGAAGCAGAGGACTCTGAAACTGCTGCCAAACCTAAGGAGAACAGTACTGAAGAGAAGAGCGAGCTCAGAAATAGAGCTTCTGATCGTTTCAGAACAAACAGAATCAAGCGTGCGCAGCTGAAGAGACGCTGAAGGATAGGAAGTTGGTGCTGATAACAAACCAAATCCTGCTGGCCTGGATATGGCAAAATAAAGGGAAAGCATGTGTTCACCCCCACAGGTTTGAACAGAGGGGGGGATATGTGGTGATGTGTACTGGAAAGCAGGAAGGGGTGTGTATCTCACTCAGGTTCCTCAACTGGGTGAGATGAATAAAATCCAGGTAGACGGTGCTGGCTTCAGCAAACTTAGTTGCTGGAGCTATTTTGATAGTAATAGCTGGGCTGGATTTTATTTGGGTTGGGAAGGTAGATCGGCAGTGGGACCTTTCCAACCCACCCAATTCCAGGGCATGTCTTTTCTCTGGCCTGAGGAGATCCCAGGTGAGGCCGGCTGGTGTAATGTGGGATGGATAAGTAATCCTCCAGTGTGTCAGTCTGGGGAAAGGAACTGACCCTGGAAGAGGGTTGAAGCCTGTGAGGCTTGTTTGGTCTCAGCCAGGCGGGCTGAGGGGCCGCAAGGCTCAGTGTAGCCGGATCTCTCCCCAGGCATGTGCCATTTGGTGAGGTCACAGCCTGGAAGCTGGTGTTAGTTAGCTGGAACCTGTATTAGTCAGAGCCCAGCCGGGCAGGTGTTATTTTTATGTTTTTGTTTTGCGTACTGGTGCCACAAAGTGCCAATAAAATAGTGTTGGACTTTAAAAACCCAGCGTGTTGGAGAAATTGTGTGATGTGACCCCCTGAGCGTGTACGATCCCTTATAAGATATATAAATATATCTACTGTAATCGCTGTAATTCTACTGACCTGGAATAATGGAAAAGAACAGTTTTAATGCATAGAGAACACTGTAAAAACAAAAGCCATAAACTATGTCAGATTTGCTTTTTTTCACAACCACTCAGACCTGAATAATGCAGCAGAACAATAATGAAGCAGTACAGTGTTCCTTGTGCAGTTCAGTTATCGTCACTTGTATGAGCTGAACATGGTACAACCCCCATATTATACATCAGTGACTTAAAGAGGTTGCCAGGGTTTAGAGCTGGACCTGGACACATCCTCTTTTTCACCCAGGCAGCCCCTCTGAGAGGAGCATTGAAGCTGTTTTTTGTCTACATTTTTTCACTGCTAGGCGGAGGCTTCTACCTAGCAGTGTTGCCAGTGACGTCACCGGCAGTGATGTTTTACCAAAGGAGGGGTCATCAAAATCCCAGAAAACACTTTTAAAATATTTACTCATCTTTACTCTCGGCATTTGTTCTACTTTGAATCAATGAAAAAGGTTTGATTTTTGCAGGCAATTATATTCATAGATTTATAAACAAATTATGATGTTTATTATTATTATTATTATTATTATTATTATTAATAGTGTTAAAACATTGATAAACTCTCCAATTTGTAGATGTTTCTTAACAAGAAAAATTACTGTTATTCAAAATGTACAGATAATGTTAAAATTACTAACAAAATATTTATGCCGCTATACAAATTTTGTTATTGCTCTCCAGCTGCTGGTTCTATTAGCGGTAATAATTGAATAATAACTATCATAAAATGTATTGAATTTTTATAGAAAGTATTCATATTTCAACGATATGTGTATCTATCTATCTAGGCCTCCCTATCTCCTGCCAGCTGGTATCTGTTTCCTAGGGTATGCACACTCTGCTTGGCTCTGAAAGGGTCAGGGCATGGCCTAATCTGCCCACAGCCAATAGTTGCTATTCATGGGTGCTATAAGGACCCTTTCCTTATTGAAAGGTGACTGAGCAAAAAAGTTTTTAGCTTGCTAGTCCTTGTCAAGGGGTGTTAAGCCTTGTCTGATCTCTGCCCAGTTACCATAGTGTACCTGTTATGCCTGCCCTGCCTTGTGCCTGTTTATCATACTGACTATGTTTCACCTGCCCTGCCCTTTGACTGCTAACGGAATTGAACAAACTCTGATTGCTCTGACCCTGGCTATCTCCTGACTATGATTCTGCCCGTCCCCTTTGGTGCTGCTCACTGGTATATGCTCTCCTACTTGGGTTGGCTGTCACTGAACAGAGACTAGCCTGGTAGTTCCCATGCAGTGAAGGCCAGATCACTATATAGTAGTCAAAACTGAGGAGTTTGGGAGTCACTTAGTAGCCCTATATCAAATCCATTTAATATCATACAGCAAGCACCCAGCCACAATGACGGGGAATGATGATCCCACTGAACCTCATCATTTAACCCATCAGATGTTGCTATCAATGCTGATGCGGGTCCTTCTGCCTTATGATCGAAGCACCCACAGTGAAATTGCGGGCTTTGATCGGTTACTATGGCAGCCTGGATGCTGCTGAAACCTTCCAGGCCAGCCATGGTAAGTTCCCTGCTGCTATGTGCACGAGGCACAGCACAACAGGGACAGTGCCTAATAGATCTCTATTAGGGTGAATTTTACAAGGGATCAAAAGATCCCAGGTTCTAGCCCCTTAAGGGGGCTAATAGTTAATAAATAAAAAGTATAAAAAACATTTAGAAAAACCCACCAAAATATTAAAAGTTCAAATCACCCCCCTTTCCCAATTTTATATATAAACAATAAAAAATAAACATATTAGGTATTGCCATGTCCGAAAATGTCCTAACTATTAAAATGTGAAATACATGTAAAAAGTGAATACTGCAACGAAAAACAAAATGAAAAACACGCAATTCAACATTTTTTACCAATTTGGCCCAAAAAAAATTTGAATAACATTGATCAAAAAGTTGTACATACCACAAACAGTGCCAATGAAAACTACAGTTTTCACAAGCCCTCATACAGCTCTTTAGACTGTAATATAAAAAAGGTTATTGAGACACAGAATAAGGACATCGCTACGTAGCGGAATGACATAAGACGCAGGACGTGCCGCTCTGCCGACTCCCTCTCCCGCCCTCTTCGTTTGGCGGCTCCTGACCTCCGCTCCATTGCCAGCATTACTACCTTTGCTCCCTCGCGTACTTCGTCTACTATCCTGGCGGTCCCTGGTCTTCAGTCACGGTCTACTTCGTGCGATGGTTCATCCTGAGAGGAAGCCTGGATCGATGGATCGATGTGCCAGGAAAAAAGGTTGTATGTGAAGAGAACCAGGGGTTGTGTCGTGTTGGGCTCAGACTGCGAGAGGGAGCATTCGTGGATCTGGATGGAGGCATATGGAGAGACCCCCCCCCCACATGCTGAGATTTGGTTATTCCTTTTTCATTACTATACCTCACTGCCACATCTAGGGATTATATCCTCTTTCCTACATATGGCGTATGGCAGTATTACGACCTTGATGAGGTAGTGGTTTTCTTGAGAAGTTTAAACCCAAACAGTGGCAGTAGCTGTGTTGCTATTTTGTATATAAGCTGGATTGGCAGCTAACTGGCAAAATTGGCATAAACCGGCATATGACTTATATATAATAATTGTCGCGATCAGACCAGACTTCTGCGGCATACATCAGCATCTTAAATGGGATATTGGTTTGCTGCGGACTTCGTGGATGTAGAAGGTGCATCTGATATATGTATGCTGTGTCATGTTAATTGATCTGGTGCGAACTGAGCCGGATAATCCGATAGGAAGTTGGTTTCAAGCAGCTAGAAATTGGTTGCATATGCTACTGCCTTTACTGGGGATGTGGGGTTTGAGTTGCCCTTCGTGGTCTGGATATTAATAATTATATTATTTGCCAGGGTTTTTGGCGCTCTGGTGAAGATTTATTACTCCATTTGGTGGAATATTGTGGACTGCGGCTGCTGTTTATTAGATTATTGAGTGGTTTATTCTGACTTAACTTCTTGGATATTATGATCTGAGTGAAAGAAGATCTCTGAACAGTTCTGAACGGTGTTAGATTTTATTCAGACTGGATATACACTATAGTTGGTATTTACTGTTAGAAACTTGAGATGTGATCTTGGGTAAAGGGGAAAAGGAAAAAAAGAGGGGGAAGAAAAGGGGAAAAAAGGGAAGGGAGAAAGGAAGAAAAAATAAAAATAAAAAAAATAAAAAAAACATTTTGTATGTGCTAGAGAGAGTAAATCATGTTAAATGGTGTGTAGATGAGTCATTGGATATAATTTGTTAATTCTGTATCTCGAATTGGCTCAGTAATTATGGTTCTGATGTATTGATTTGTTATCTTAAGAAATTATACTTCAAAATTGTGAAATCTAAATTGGGTAATTAGTCTTTAGGGGAAAGTGATAAGAGGATAGAATAAAGAAAGGAGGATAGGTAAAGAGTGATTAAGGTAGGTAGAAAGAAAGGGGAAAAGGAGGAAAGAAAAAAAAAACAAGCCAGCAAAAGCAGATAGGAAATCTATTGGAACATCCTCTCCAAAGGGTCCGGCAGTGAGCGGTCCGAATAGGCTGGATAAAATATGGAAATCCCCTCCAGCCTCAAAGACCCGGTCTAATCATAAAAATTTAAATACTGATAATATTTCAGAATCACAAGTAACAGCAGAAATGGATAATCAATCCGAGAGGGAAGATGGAGATAAGAACATAGGAAATACAGATGCTAAATTAGAGTCAATTCTGGAAGCAGTAAAAAAAACTAATATATCTATACAGGATCTTACAACTCAAGTTGGTACAGTTCGTACTGCTATTTCCTTAATCCGAGATGATATGAGCAAAATGAGAGGAAAAATACAAGAAACTGAATCAGAAGTAAGGAAGATGCAGACTGAAATTAAGTTAATAAATAAGCGTGTTTCTCAGATTGAATCCGACAATAGTGTTATGCAAAATAAGATTATTGAGCTAGAAGTTAGATCACGTAGGTGTAATTTGAGGTTTTTAGTTTGCAGTGATCGGGAAAGAATATCTTTCCTCACACGCTCATAGAATTCCAGGAAGAAAACCACAACCAGGCGCAAACCCCAGAGCCATTATTGTAAAAGTGTTGTGCTCGAGAGATAGGGATGCAATTTTAAGAGACAGTCGGTTAAAGAAAGAGTTATTATTTAATGGTCAAAATATTGCAATATGCCCAGACTTTTCTAGGGCAACTCAGCTAAAAAGAAAGGAGTTTAATGAAATCAAATGGAGATTAAGGAGCACGAATATTGGATATGCATTGATATTTCTTGCCAAGTTGAGAGTGATCTATAAGGTTTAGAGATGAACGAAAATGCTCGCCCGAGCTTGGTGCATATGCTCGCTACTCGGACGAGCATATCGCAATCCTCGAGGAAATGGCAACTTCCTCTTCCTGCATGTTAGCCGCCTTTTTTTCAGCCAGTCAACATGCAGGAGAGTCTTTGCTACCTCCTAGCATCACGTGGGGCCCCTACAAGTCGATAGCAGGGATTGGCTGGCCAGATCAGAGACCTGGGAATATAAGAATCTGGTCCCGCGCTGCTCGCGTCATACGCCGTCTGCATGAGATTAGGGATAGAGCTGCTGTCTGTCAGGGAGAGTGTTAGGGCCTGAATTTAGTTGTTGGTTGGCTGCTGGCTGGGACTTGTAGTGCAGCTACCGCCATCTTGGCTGCACACTGTGCACTGGTGGCAGAAAGGGGACAGCACATGGTCCACACAGACCCCAGTGAAATTGCCCAAAGTCCTCTCAGTACTCATTTTTGCTGCTGCTGTACCTTGGCTTGCTGGGATCTGTAGTGCAGTCTAGGGAATACGTTTTGTCACTCAGTTATATAAACTACAGTCCACTGAACAATTGTGAGGTGTGCTGTACAGCAGCGTCAGTCTATAAAATACATTTTTTTCACTCAATTATATAAACTACAGTCCAGTGAACAATTGTGAGGTGTGCGATACACTAGCCACAGTCTAGAGAATACGTTTTTTTCACTCAATTATATAAACTACAGTCCAGTGAACAATTGTGAGGTGTGCAATACACTAGCCGCAGTCTAGAGAATAATTTTTATTCACTCAATTATATAAACTACAGTCCAGTGAACAATTGTGAGGTGTGTGATACACTAGCCGCAGTCTAGAGAATATGTTTTTATTCTCAGTTATATGAACTACAGTCCAGTGCAAAATTGAGTGGTTTGTGGTGCAATAGCTGGAGTCTAAAGACTACATTTTTTTTGCCTCAGATAGTAATTCTACTGTCTACTGAATACGGTTTTGGCCTCAGATATTAACTCGACAGTTTGGTGAATATACAAAATGTTGAACCCAAGGGCTAAGGGTCGAGGGCGTGGGCGTTCAAGTAGTGTAGGGGGCAGAGGCTGTGGTCCTGGGCAGGGTGACACTGTACATGCTGATGAGGGAGCAGTGGAACGCCGCAGAGTTTCGCTCCCTAGCTTCATCTCGCAACTTACTGGGTCACGTGGTACACCACTATTGAAACCACAACAGTGCGAACAGGTGATGACGTGGATAGCGGACTATGCGTCCAGTAATTTATCCACCACCCAGTCTTCCACGCAGTCCACCCACGCTAGCCAAGGGAGTAGACCTCTGTCTCCTCCAGCTCAACCTCCTTCCCCCCAGTCTGCCCCCCCCCATGGAAAGTATGGATTCAGATCAGGCATACTCACAGGAACTCTTTTCAGGACCCTACCCAGAGACACAAACCACTGCTCAACAGCAACCTGAGCAGTTGCTCTGTCCCGATGCCCAAAATTTAGAACTTTCACAGTCTGTGGGTGATGAGTGTGTACTTAGTTCAAGTAGTGCGTGAAGAGGTGTCGGATGATAATGATGATGATGATAATGATGATGAGACACGGTTGTCAGTGACGTTGTTGTCAGGGCAGTAAGTCCGAGGGGGGAGCAGAGTGAGGAATCGGAGGAAGAGCTGGTGGATGATGAAGTGACTGACCCAAGCTGGGTTGGTAATCCAACTCAAGACAGTGCTTCTGAGGGGGAGGCAAGTGCAGCGCCAGAACAGGTTGGAAGAGGCAGTGGGGTGGCCAGAGGGAGAAGCAGGGCCAGAGCAGGTAGATCAGCAACTGTTTCACGGAGTCAAGCTCTCGTGCCGAGGCCTAGATGTTTGCAAGTCTGGAGGTTTTTTAAAGAAAGTGAGGATGACCGACGGACTGTGGAGTGCAACCTGTGCCACACCAGGATCAGCAGGGGAGCCACCACTACCAGCCTAACCACTACCAGCATGCGCAGGCATATGAGTGCTAAACATCCGACTCCCAGACACCCGATCACATGCTGGCTCGGCGAGTCAACCCCCCGCCCAGGACCCCAGCACGAGCACCTTCCGCCTTATAACCACCCCTTCACCTCCACGATCCTCCACAAACTCCACCAATGTGTCCCAGCGCAGCGTTCAGCTGTCTTTGCAGCATACATTTGAGAGCAAGCCAAATACAATTCCAGCCACCCACATGCACAAGCCCTAAACATCCACATCTCCTAATTGTTGAGCCTGGAGATCCTTCCCTATAGACTAGTAGAGACTGAGGCTTTCCGCAACCTGATGGCGGTGGCTGTCCCTCGGTACTTGGTCCCCAGCCTCCACTATTTCTCCCGATGTGCCGTCCCAGCCCTACACCAGCACGTGTCACAGAACATCATCCGTGCCCTGACCAACGCGGTTAGTGATAAGGTCCACCTAACCACGGACACGTGGACAAGTGCTGCCGGGCAGGGACACTATATCTAACTGATGGCACATTGGGTTAACTTGGTGGAGGCTGGGACCGAGTCTGACCCTGGAGCCGCTCATGTACTGCCCACACCGAGGATTGCGGGGCCTACCTCGGTCACGGTTTCTCAGACGTACTATGCCTTTTCCTCCAACCCCTCCTCCTCCTCCTCCTCCGAATTACCATCCGTGGGCACGGCGCCTTCAGTTGGTAGATCTAGGCGCAGCAGCAGTGCCGTGGGTAAGCGCCAGCAGGTGGTGCTCAAACTGCTGAGCTTAGGTGACAAAAGGCACACCGCCCAAGAGCTGTTACAGGGCATCACGGCACAGACCGATCTGTGGCTGGCACCGCTGAACTTCAAGCCAGGCATGGTTGTGTGTGACAACAGGCGTAACCTGGTGGCGGCTCTGCAACTCGGCAGACTGACACATGTGTCATGCCTGGCCCCATGTTCAATCTCATAGTTCAGCGGTTCCTCAAGAAATACCACAATTTGTCAGATTTGCTCACCAAGGTGCGCCGCATCTGTGCGCATTTCCGCAAGTCAACCACAGATGCTTCCACTCTCAGGGCAGCGCAGCGTTGCCTACAACTGCCAGCTCACCGACTGTTGTGCGACTTGCCCACGAGATGGAGTTCAACATTAAACATGTTATCCAGAGTTTACCAGCAGCGCAGAGCGATTGTAGACTGCCAGATGTCAACTTCCACCAGAACTGGTAGTCAGGTCAGCCAGCTTCCTCAAGTCTACAATGAGGAGTGGACGTGGATGTCTGATATGTGTCAGGTGTTGAGCAACTTTGAGGAGTCAACACAGATGGTCAGCGGCGATGCCGCCATTATCAGCCTCACCATCCCGCTGCTTTGCCTGTTGAAAAACTCACTGCTCAGCATGAAGTCAGAAGCTTTGCGCTTGTCACAGGAGATGGGGGAAGAAGATACGTCGCTTGATAGCCAGAGCACCCTCCGGTCTGTTTCTCAGCCCGTATTGGAGGAGGGGGATAAGGAAGAGGAGGAGAATGTTGGCGAGACAGAAGAGGGTACCAATGCTCAGTCCTTCTTAACTCTTGAGCGTGTATGGGCTGAAGAGGAGGAGGAGTTAGAGGAGGAAATGGAGAGTCAGGCCAGTGAGGAGAGGAAATTCTTGCGTGTTGGGACTCTGGAGCACATGGCAGACTTCATGTTAGGCTGTTTATCCCATGACCCTTGCTTTAGAAGCATTTTTTTCAAACACCGATTACTGGGTGTTCACTCTCCTGGACCCACGGTACAAGCAGAACCTTTCCACTCTCATCCCTGTAGAGGAAAGGAGTATGAGAGTGAATCAATATCCCTGGTGCACAAGCTGAAACAATCCTTCCCATCTGACGCCGCTAGCGGCAGAGGGCGTGGTTCTGTGGCCAAGTAGCGGGGGAGAGGAGGAGAGCAGGCAGCTTGTCCAGCACTGGCAGTGGAACGCTCTCCAAGGCCTTTGCCAGTTTTATGTAACCCAGGCAAGACACTGTCACCTACCACCACCTACTTGCCACCTACAGGCCCTCTCTCCAAACAATTTTTCAGGAGCGTCAACTACAGACACTCTAAAACTATTTTTCAGGAGCGTCAGGAGACACAATTTTTTTTTTTTCGGAGGGTCGACTTCACACACTCGAAAAAAAAATTTTTGGGAGGCTCACCTACAGCCATTTGACTGCAATCTCAGTCGGACAAAGGCATTGGTGGTGTCACCACCATGCTGTGTCAGGCTAAATTTTTGGGTGGTTCACCTGCTACCTCAGTCTATCTCGATCACTCTGTTGTCACCGCCTTACAGGGCCACAATAAATTTTTATGTGCTTCGCCTGCTCCTGCACTATAACTCGGTCATTCTGTTGTCACTGCCATACAGGGTCACGCTAAATTTTTATGTGCTTCGCCTGCTCCTGCACTGTAACTCGGTCACTCTGTAGTCACAGCCATACAGGGTCACGCAAAATTTTTATGTGCTTTGCCTGCTCCTGTACTGTAACTCGGTCACTCTGTAGTCACAGCTAGAGATGAGCGAGTAGTGTTCGATCGAGCCGGTATTCGATCGAATACTACGCTATTTGGCATACTCGATTTCGATCGAGTATAATGGCGATGGCGCACTTAGAATTCGTTTCCCCTCCCACCTTCCCTGGCGCTCTTTTTCCACCAATCACCATGCAGGGGTTGTATGACAGGCCCGCGGAGCACACTGGCAGCGCGAAAACGGCGTCTACATGGATTGGCTGGAAAAACCATGTGACCTCGAATATTAATAACTCAGGTCTTCCTGCTCGTTCGCATATGCTGCGTGAACTTAGTCAGGGACAGAGGCTGGAGAAGGGAGAGATAGGTTTTAGCTGTTGGACAGGCAGGAGCGTGATTAAAAGCCCTTATCAGGGCTACTATAGTGCAGTACAGTGATAGCTTTACTACTATATACACTCTGCAGAGAACGGCTGCTGTATTCAGGGATAGCTGCTGGAGTAGGGACAGAGAGAGGCATTAGTGGTGTATTAGGTGCTCTGCTACATACCAAACTATATTTGGCACTACTGTTCTGCGTTCTTTTTGGCTGCAAAACCCTGTTATATACCTAGTGTGTATATGCACCATCTGATCTTCTGGCAGTATACGGCTGTGTACATTTTTTTTTAAAATATAATTTCTTTGGCTCTAGTGTTCTGGGTTCTGTGTGCCTGCAATACCCTTTTTGTATACCAGGTGTAAATACCCACCGTCTGACCTGTTAGTACACGGCTGTGTACTCAGACATATTTAAAAAAAAGTCCTGTTATTTGGCACCTGTATTGTGCGTTCTGCGTGCCTGCAAAACTCTTTTATATACGTGGTGTTAATACACACCGTCTGACCTTGTAGTACACGGCTGTGTACCTAGAAATATTTAAAAAAAGGCCTTTTATTTGGCACCTGTACTGTGCGTTCTGCGTGCCAGCAAAACTCTTTTATATACGTGCTGTTAATACCCACCGTCTGACCTGTTAGTACACGGCTGTGTAATCAGACATATTTAAAAAAAAGGCCTTTTATTTGGCACCTGTACTGTGCGTTCTGCGTGCCTGCAAAACTCTTTTATATACGTGCTGTTAATACCCACCGTCTGACCTGTTAGTACACGGCTGTGTAATCAGACATATTTAAAAAAAAGGCCTTTTATTTGGCACCTGTATTGTGCGTTCTGCGTGCCTGCAAAACTCTTTTATATACGTGGTGTTAATACACACCGTCTGACCTGGTAGTACACGGCTGTGTACCTAGAATTATTAAAAAAAAAGGCCTTTTATTTGGCACCTGTATTGTGTGTTCTGCGTGCCTGCAAAACTCTTTTATATACGTGGTGTTAATACACACCGTCTGACCTTGTAGTACACGGCTGTGTACCTAGAAATATTTAAAAAAAAGGCCTTTTATTTGGCACCTGTATTGTGCGATCTGCGTGCCTGCAAAACTCTTTTATATGCGTGGTGTTAATACACACCGTCTGACCTGGTAGTACACGGCTGTGTACCTAGAATTATTAAAAAAAAAAAGTCCTTTTATTTGGCACCTGTACTGTGCGTTCTGCGTGCCTGCAAAACTCTTTTATATACGTGGTGTTAATACACACCGTCTGACCTTGTAGTACACGGCTGTGTACCTAGAAATATTAAAAAAAAGGTCTTTTATTTGGCACCTGTATTGTGCGTTCTGCGTGCCTGCAAAACTCTTTTATATACGTGGTGTTAATACCCACCGTCTGACCTGTTAGTACACGGCTGTGTAATCAGACATATTTAAAAAAAAGTCCTTTTATTTGGCACCTGTACTGTGCGTTCTGCGTGCCTGCAAAACTCTTTTATATACGTGGTGTTAATACACACCGTCTGACCTGGTAGTATACGGCTGTGTACGCCAAATATTGTAACAAAAAAAAAAAAATGCGGAGGGCTAGCGGAATCGGATGTGGACGAGGACGGGGGCGCGGAAATGCTGTTGGGGGCCTTGTTGAAGCCAGTGGGGATACAATGCGTGCTGGTGAGGGGCAGCCAGGATTCCGCTCATCCAGAATCCCTGCCTTTATGGGCAGTTAAGCAGGGGGTGGGTTACACCGCTGTTGAGGCCTGAGCAGTGTGAACAGGTGGTGCAATGGATAGCCGATAGCGCTTCCACACAGTTGTCCACCAGCCAGTCTTCCACACAGTCTCACTCTGACCCTCCTTCCTCCACACCTGGCCAACAGAGTCAAACCACCCTTGACCCCTCCCAGGAGCTCTTTTCGGGTCCTTTTTCAGATGTGCCGGAAGAATCCCTGGAGCTACCAGAGGAATTTGTTTGTAGTGATGCCCAACCACTTGAGTATTCGCCATCTCCTGCTGATGTGGACCCTGAACCAGCATCTGTTATCATGAGCGATGATGATGATGAGACGCAGTTGCCATCAAGGGAGGCTGTTGGAATGTCCAGTGGGCAGGAGGAGGAGCAGAGTGAGGAAGTGGAAGAGGAGGTGGTGGATGACGAAATGACCGACCCCACTTAGCCAGCGGTGATGTCCAGCGGGGAAAGCAGTGGAGAGGTGGTGGTCTGCGCAGCACCGAAAAAGGCAGCAAGAGGCAGAGGGATGTCCACAGGCAGAGGGATGTCCACAGGCAGAGGACAGTCCAGACAGAGAAGTGAGGCCACAGCCAGCAGGGCCGAAGCTGTTCCCGGCAGCAGGCAGTCGCGTGAAGCTCCCCCATCGAGGCCTCATACTTCTGTGGTGTGGAGATTTTTTAATGTTTGTGCGGATGACAAACTGAGCGCGGTTTGCACACTCTGCCACTCAAAACTGAGTAGGGGCTCTGAGAAGAGCAATATGACCACCTCAGGCATGCTGCGTCACTTGGAAGTCAAGCACTGGGCTGAGTGGGAGAGAGCAAACGCAATACAACCTGCACCAGGTCTTCCTGCCACTGCCTCTTCCCCTTTGTTGTGTGCTGCCACTGCGATCCAGACCTCCAGCCAGGACACCTCCACATCTGCCTCTGCCTCGACTACTTTGGGGCCTTCTCCTTCAGCCTCCCCTTCCCCCGCATCTTCGCCTGCACCTTCACACTCCTCGTCCCATCAACTGTCCATCTCGCAGGCGTTCGACCGCAGGCGGAAGTACGCCTCGAGTCACCCCCAAGCCCAAGCCTTAAACTGCCACATCTCCAAACTGCTGGCCCTGGAGATGTTGCCGTTTAGGCTTGTGGAGACGCAGGTCTTCCGCGACCTGATGGCGGCTGCCGCACCTCGCTATTCCGTCCCCAGCCGCCACTACTTTTCCCGGAGTGCCGTCCCCGCCCTGCACCAGCACTTGTCGCGTAACATCAGGCGGGCCCTGAGGTACGCAGTCAGCGCAAAGGTCCACTTGACCACCGACTCGTGGACAAGCGCTTGCGGCCAGGGACGATACATCTCTTTGACGGCACACTGGGTGAATGTTGTGGAAGCGGGGACGGGGTCGCAAAGAGAGATGGCCTACCTACCACCCCCGCCCAAGATTGCCAGCAGGGGTTCTGATAAACCCCCCTCCTCTTCCTCCTCCTCCTCCTCCTCTGCCTTAACATCGCCCTCAGCCGCTAGCTGGAAGCGTTGCAGCACTGGCGCGGGGAGACGTCAGCAGGCGGTGCTTAAGCTCATCAGCTTGGGTGACAGGAAGCACAGCGCCCCAGAGGTGAGGGACGCCATATTGCAGCAGACGGAGATGTGGCTGTCGCTGCTGCAGCTAGGACCAGGCATGGTCGTGTGCGATAACGGCCGTAACCTGGTGGCGGCTCTGGAGCTTGCCGAACTTAATCACGTACCATGCCTGGCCCATGTTTTTAATCTGGCAGTCCAAAAATTTCTAAAGACTTACCCCAACCTTGCAGAGCTACTGGTGAAAGTGCGGCGCTTGTGCGCTCACTTTCGGAAGTCAACTGTAGCTGCTGCTAGCTTAAAAAAACTCCAGCAACGCCTCCATTTGCCTCAACATCGGCTGTTGTGCGACCTGCCGACTCGCTGGAATTCCACCTATTCCATGTTGGCCAGGGTGTGTGAGCAACAGAGAGCATTGATGGAGTACCAGATTATGAATCCACGCGTGCCTCCAACTCAGCTCCCTCAGTTTGCCAACCACGAGTGGCCATGGATGGCAGACATATGCGATGTACTGCTTATCTTTGAGGAGTCCACCAAGAAGGTCAGCACGAGGATGCTATAGTGAGCGTAACCATCCCGCTCCTATGCGTCCTTAAAGAATCGCTCATCGCAATAAGGGAGAACGCATTGCACGCAGAGGAGACGGGGGTAGGAGGAGACGCAACGGAGCTACACAGTCAGACCACACTTTTGTCTGCTTCTCGGTGGCAGTTGCAGGAGGAGGAGGAGGAGGATGAGGAGGAGGAGAACGACGTGGAGGTGGCTGTGGAAGAGGAGGAGGATGCTAGCGGCGAGGGTAGCAGTCAGGCTGTGTGCGTCCCATTGGTTCAGCGCGGATGGGGCGGAGAGGAGGCGGAAGAGGAAGAGGAGGAAATGGCAAGTGATCCTTCTGGTGGGGGCAGTGACGTCATGCCTATTCAGAGTCTGGCACACATGGCTGACTTCATGCTGGGCTGCTTTTCCCGGGACACACGTGTTGTCCGGATAGTGGAGAACAAACTGTACTGGGTCTTCGCACTCCTGGACCCCCGGTATAAAGATAACGTCTCCTCTTTTATTCCGGTAGAGGAGAGGACGAATCGATTACTGGAATACCAGAGGGAACTCGTGCAGAACATGATGGAGATTTTCCCACCCACCATCGCTGGCGGCAGAGAGGAGAGGGTCTCCCAGAGTCCCACAACATCGATCAGGCCCACAGCCACCAGGGGAACACTCTCCAAGGTGTGGGACACGTTCATGGCACCCCCTCGTGCAACTTCCATCACTGCGGGGCCCGCTATCAGCAGGAGGGACAAGTATCGGCGGATGTTGCGGGAGTACCTGGCAGACCGTACCCCTGTCCTCCCCGATCCCTCGGCGTCCTACACTTACTGGGTCTCCAAGTTGGACACGTGGCTGGAACTGTCCCTGTACGCCTTGGAGGTGCTTGCCTGCCCTGCCGCCAGCGTGCTATCAGAAAGGGTGTTCAGCGCAGCCGGGGGCATTATAACCGATAAGCGCAGCCGCCTGTCAACCGACAGTGCCGACAGGCTGACGCTAATCAAAATGAACAGCAAGTGGATTGACCCGGACTTTGCTTCTCCAACAGTGGAAAGCAGCCAAAAGTGAAGTGCCATCTGTATGAAGTGCCATTTCCTCCTCCACCTCCTCCTCCTCCTCCTTAACCGCCGTAGAATTGCTCCGTAAAAAAAAAAAATATATATTTATGGCTCACCTTTTGGGCCTACAAGCAATTTTTATCATGGCTCACCTCTTAGGCCTACAAGCAATTTTTAGCATGGCTCACCTCTTGGACCTACAAACAATTTTTAAGAGGTCTCACCTCTTGGGCCTACAAACAATTTTTATTATGGCTCACCTCTTGGGCCTTAATACAATTTTTAAGAGGTCTAACCTCTTTGGCCTCTACTTAATTTTTTTCAAGGGCTCACCTCTTGGGCCTCCATATAATTTTTTCGAGGGCTCACCTCAAGCTAACTTTGCGCACTCATTAAAATATTTTCACAACAAGGACCTAAGAGCCCTCGATGGGAGAGCTTTGTGTGGGGGCCTGTTATAGGGAAGAGATGCGGCCCTGCGGGCTCTAGCCTGCCTTCTCCATGAGCCTCTGGCCAGCCCACGGCCTCTTCCTGCCTTTTGCGGTCCTACGCATCCCTCAACATCCCCACTGCTTTACCTGCTAGACATGACACTGGGCCAGGTCGGGTCACTGACTTCGTCATACTCAACCACCTCCTCTTACACTGCCTCACTTTGCTCCAACAGCCTTCCTTGCTGGCAACTGTGTCTCATCATCGTCCCTAATCATTTTACACTTTAGTGCCCGTTCCACACCACCATCAGCTAGAGATGGAGCTTGCTCCAGTGTTTGGGCATCAGAACAAACAGAATCCTCAGATAGCTCTTGCGATTCTTGCATGGGTGGGAACACTGGGTTGATAACATTGGGCAGGGTGGGAGGAAGGAGGGTCAGAGTGAGGTCCCTGCAGTTTCTGCAGGCTATCGATGAGACTGGACTTTGTGGACTTGACTGGGTGGTGGACAGATTTAACAAATCTAGAAGGAGAAGGAGGGGTTTGCCGAGCTGTCTGTAAGGGTTGCGGAAATCCAGACAGAACCAAGGCCCAAAACTTGGGTGGGGGTAGCAGGTTTGCCCGTCCCCGCCTCCACAACATTCACCCAGTGTGCTGTCAGGGAGATGTAGCATCCCCGGCCTCAAACCAAAGTGTTGGTGGTCAAATGGCCTTTTGCAGTAACCGTGTTACTCGGGCGTGGATGATGTTTTGGGACATGTGCCTGGGCAAGGCAGGGATGGCACAGAGGGAAAAATAGTGATGGCTTGATTGCTTTCCCCCTTGCCTATGCCATCTGTGGTTGTCATAGGCAACGTGATTTTAAGGGGTGCAGAATTTTATCTTCTTTTTTGTCTAGTTTGGCTTGGGGTCCATGGCAATGTAGAGGAAAGAAGGCTTCCTTGTATGGTCTCACTTTACAGAGAGGTTATATTGTCTTTGGAGTGTATTGTTGAGAGGCTGTGATAGTGGCGTAATAGTGCGACTTGGGCCCGTTATATGCACCCAGACATGCTTCCCCTGCTGTCCCAGTTGCATTCCAGCAGTGTTGGCATCCTTTTCTGAGGTTTCAGGGTGGACTTGGTGACCTCCAAGTGGTCGAATTGAGATTTCCAAGTGGCAAGCATTTTTTTCCCATAGACTTTAATGGGATTCGATATTCGGTCGAATAGTCGAATATCGCGGTCTATTCGAATCGAATTTCGAACTTTCGAATATTTCACTACTCGCTCATCTCTAGTCACAGCCATACAGGGCCTCGATAAATTTTTATGTGCTTCACCTGCTACTGCACTGTAACTCGGTCACTCTTTAGTCACAGCCATACAGGGCCACGCTAAATTTTTATGGCCTGGGTGAGCACAATTGCCTTGAGTGTCACTACCAGGCTGTTGCCCGAGAATTTGGGGTAATGATGGGATTGGGCAGCTTAAGAGGCATCCATGCATGCTGCCCCTGCTGTTTCCTGTCTATTTCCGTGGTGTTTCCATCTTTTTCTGAGATTTCCAGGTTTTCACCCAGCCTTCCCTAGGCAGAGCCTTGGTCCCCTGCAAAAAATGCTCTAGTCTCCCATTGACTTCAATGGGGTTCGTTATTGGAAACGAGCACCCGAGCATCGGGAAAAATTTGACTCGAATAACGAGCACCCAAGCATTTTAGTGCTCGCTCATCTCTAATAAGGATCAAACTATGTTTTTTTAGTAAAACTGAAGAGGTTGAAAAATGGCTTGACCAAAAGGGAAGATAATGAAGAGATATTAGGGAGGGGGATTTGGGAGCCGGAGGTTTTTGGCAGTTAGCCTTGTAAGAGTACCAGAGTGAGAGGAATTCTCTTATCTGGTTCATTTGGAGTGGGTTGTGTTGGGGATGAGGTTGGGTGGGTTAGGGGCCGCCGGGGGGGGGGGTAAAGGGGGAGAGGAGGGAAGATTTTTTTTTTTTTTTCTCTTCCTTTTAACTGATACAAGATAGAATACTCGTGTGGAATGTGTGGGGCTTGGGGGATAGGTTTAAGTGTGTGATAGTGAATGGCTTAGTAAACAGACATCTACCGGCAATTGTTTGTTTGCTAGAGACTCATATGATTAAAGATAAAATTAATAGTATTGGTAAAAGACAATGAGTAAAATTAGAATTTCATTCCTGTTGCTCATCATATTCACGGGGTGTTAGCGTATATATACACAACAGTTTGAATATAGAAATCATAAAAAATCAGATTGATAAGGAAGGAAGATTTATCTTTTTATATGGTAAATGGCATGGTATTTGCTGTGTGCTTGCCTTTGTCTATAACCCGCCCCCTTTTTCCACACGGGTGTTTTCATTTTTATTTGAGTTTATGGAATCCGTTCCACATTGCCCTTTGATATGCATGGGGGATTTTAATGGAGTAATATTTGAAAGTTTGGATAGAGTTAGCATGGTGCTGCAAACTGTTACCTCAAAAATGGTTATGACACCTATGTATAAAATATTGCAAGAGTTGGGGTTGATAGATGTATGGAGATGTTTATATGGAGACAAGAAAATATACTCGTGGTTTGCGAGTTCTGGTAATGGTAGATCTAGGATTGATTTGGCGTTGGCCAATAGTGAATTTATGCAGTGGATTGCTAAAATGGAGTATGAGCCACATAATATTTCCGATCATTCTCCATTTGTGATATATTTACATGAATTAAATAACGATAAATATAAAATTAAGTATTTTAGGCTGAATTCACATTGGATTACGCTAATAGATGATCCCAATTTACTTTTAGATATCCAGGAATTTTGGATGAGAAACAAAGGTACAGCCTTGATCCAGAACATTTGGGATGCCTTAAAAGCCTATTTAAGAGGATTATTAAGTTATAGAATCCGGAAACGGAGGATTAAGTTTAAGAAAGATGAGATACTATGTAAAGACAATATAATTCATCTAGAGAGGGAACTAGAGAGGCATCCTTCAAAGACAGTACAGATTAGATTAGAGAAAGCTCATGAAGAATATAGGAAAATTATGATAAATAAAGCTCAGCAAACATTGTTTTTTCAGGGACAAAGGAAATTTGCTGAAATGGGTAAAGCTAGTAGATATTTATCTGATATTTTACGGAATCAGTCACTTAATAATTAGTGATGAGCGAACATGTTCGGCCGAATACACTATTTAGCCGAACATGGCGGTGCTCGGGACCACGCGGTATTCAGCCGAAGTTCCCTCCCCGCTAGAGTTCCCTCACCGCATGCTAATTAGCCAATTAGCGTGCTGGAAGGTGCTGGCATTCACTGTAATGCCAGTAGCCATCTTAGCTACTGGCATTACACTGATTGGCTAGCTGGGAACGCGTCATTGGGTGCTATAAAGCACCCGGTGACATGTGACCCGGCCAGTGTTAGACAGGGAGAGCTGCAGCAAGGAGGGACAGAGAGTGTAGGAAGAGAAGCATGCTAGGCAGGGATAGAAAACGATCAGAAAAGACCCAAAAGCCATTTTAAGGGCTATTATATCTGGCACAAACTTTTTTTTTTTTTTTATATTTCAAGGACTTTGAAGGTGTTGAAAATAGCACTAGGTGGCCTGCCATTAACGTCACAAGTGCTGCTGCAGCAAGGAGGGACATACACTGTAGGGAGAGAAGCATGCTAAGCAGGGATATAAATCGCTCAAAAATGACCCAAAAGCCCTTGTAAGGGCTATTATATCTGTCACAAACCTTTATTTACTGACATTTGAGGACTTTAAAGGTGGTGAAAATAGCACTAGGTCGCCTGCCATTAATTCCACATGTGCTGCTGCTGCGGCATGCTGTAGGATACTCTCTGTATACTATATACCTGACATACTTTGCTATAATTTCTGCTGTTAAGCCCGCACTACTTCTTTAGCGTCTTGCTGTATAACATTTGCGTATTGATAGAATTTCTATAGGCGGGGTTAGTATCATTGTTCAAAAGTCCATTGTGAAATACATCTTTTTTTTTTTTTTTGGGTGGCAAAAAAACCCCAAGTGTGCCCTATCAGTAACGCTAGGTGCACAGCGTATTACAACCGTTCAAAAGTCTCTGTAGCTGACATCCGCATATAATACCATTTATTTAGGCCGCAGTTCCTCATTTGCTGCTGCAGTTAAATTTTCCCAAGGAGGGAGTTAAACTATAGGGATAGGATTTGGGTAGGTAGAAAGATTGTCGCTGTTCCAAAAAGACCAAAGTCCATTGCGAAATACCGTATTTTTCGCCCCATAAGACGCAGTTTTTTTCCCCCAAAAGTGGGGGCGAATGCTAATGAGTAGAGATGAGCGAGTAGTGTTCGATCGAGCTGGTATTCGATCGAATACTACGATATTCGGCGTGCTCGATTTCTTTCGAGTATAACGGCGATGGCGCACTTAGAATTCGTTTCCCTCCCACTTTCCCTGGCGCTCTTTT
>ONZH01025675.1:0-53647 GCA_900303285.1 Rhinella marina | reverse complement strand
AAAACCATGTGACCTCGAATATTAAAAACTCAGCTCTTCCTGCTCGTACACATATGCTGCGTGAACTTAGTCAGGGACAGAGGCTGGAGAAGGGAGAGACAGGTTTTAGCTGTTGGACAGGCAGGAGCGTGATTAAAAGCCCTTATCAGGGCTACTATAGTGCAGTACAGTGATAGCTTTACTACAATATAGACTTTACAGAGAACGGCTGCTGTATTCAGGGATAGCTGCTGGAGTAGGGACAGAGAGAGGCATTAGTGGTGTATTAGGTGCTCTGCTACATACCAAACTATATTTGGCACTACTGCTGTGTACCTTGAAATATAAAATATATAGGCCTTATAATTGGGCAACTGTACTGTGCGTTCTCTTGCAAACTAATTTAAATACCTGGTGTTAATACACACCGTCTGAACAGTTAGTACACGGCTGTGTACCTTGAACATAAAATATATAGGCCTTATAATTGGCAACTGTACTGTGCGTTCTCTTGCAAACTAATTTAAATACCTGTTGTTAATACACACCCGTCTGAACAGTTAGTACACGGCTGTGTACCTTGAACTATAAAATATATAGGCCTTATAATTGGCAACTGTACTGTGCGTTCTCTTGCAAACTAATTTAAATACCTGGTGTTAATACCCACCGTCTGAACAGTTAGTACACGGCTGTGTACCTTGAACTATAAAATATATAGGCCTTATAATTGGCAACTGTACTGTGCGTTCTCTTGCAAAATAATTTAAATACCTGGTGTTAATACACCACCGTCTGAACAGTTAGTACAACGGCTGTGTACCTTGAACTATAAAATATATAGGCCTTATAATTGGCAACTGTACTGTGCGTTCTCTTGCAAACTAATTTAAATACCTGGTGTTAATACCCACCGTCTGAACAGTTAGTACACGGCTGTGTACCTTGAACTATAAAATATATAGGCCTTATAATTGGCACTGTACTGTGCGTTCTCTTGCAAATAATTTAAATACCTGTTGTTAATACCCACCGTCTGAACAGTTAGTACACGGCTGTGTACCTTGAACTATAAAATATATAGGCCTTATAATTGGCAACTGTACTGTGCGTTCTCTTGCAAAATAATTTAAATACCTGTTGTTAATACCCACCGTCTGAACAGTTAGTACACGGCTGTGTACCTTGAACTATAAAATATATAGGCCTTATAATTGGCAACTGTACTGTGCGTTCTCTTGCAAAATAATTTAAATACCTGTTGTTAATACCCACCGTCTGAACAGTTAGTACACGGCTGTGTACCTTGAACTATAAAATATATAGGCCTTATAATTGGCAACTGTACTGTGCGTTCTCTTGCAAACTAATTTAAATACCTGGTGTTAATACCCACCGTCTGAACAGTTAGTACACGGCTGTGTACCTTGAACTATAAAATATATAGGCCTTATAATTGGCAACTGTACTGTGCGTTCTCTTGCAAATAATTTAAATACCTGTTGTTAATACCCACCGTCTGAACAGTTAGTACACGGCTGTGTACCTTGAACTATAAAATATATAGGCCTTATAATTGGCAACTGTACTGTGCGTTCTCTTGCAAAATAATTTAAATACCTGGTGTTAATACCCACCGTCTGAACAGTTAGTACACGGCTGTGTACCTTGAACTATAAAATATATAGGCCTTATAATTGGCAACTGTACTGTGCGTTCTCTTGCAAACTAATTTAAATACCTGGTGTTAATACCCACCGTCTGAACAGTTAGTACACGGCTGTGTACCTTGAACTATAAAATATATAGGCCTTATAATTGGCAACTGTACTGTGCGTTCTCTTGCAAACTAATTTAAATACCTGGTGTTAATACCCACCGTCTGAACAGTTAGTACACGGCTGTGTACCTTGAACTATAAAATATATAGGCCTTATAATTGGCAACTGTACTGTGCGTTCTCTTGCAAAATAATTTAAATACCTGTTGTTAATACCCACCGTCTGAACAGTTAGTACACGGCTGTGTACCTTGAACTATAAAATATATAGGCCTTATAATTGGCAACTGTACTGTGCGTTCTCTTGCAAAATAATTTAAATACCTGGTTGTTAATACCCACCGTCTGAACAGTTAGTACACGGCTGTGTACCTTGAACTATAAAATATATAGGCCTTATAATTGGCAACTGTACTGTGCGTTCTCTTGCAAACTAATTTAAATACCTGGTGTTAATACACACCGTCTGAACAGTTAGTACACGGCTGTGTACCTTGAACTATAAAATATATAGGCCTTATAATTGGCAACTGTACTGTGCGTTCTCTTGCAAACTAATTTAAATACCTGGTGTTAATACCCACCGTCTGAACAGTTAGTACACGGCTGTGTACCTTGAACTATAAAATATATAGGCCTTATAATTGGCAACTGTACTGTGCGTTCTCTTGCAAACTAATTTAAATACCTGGTGTTAATACACACCGTCTGAACAGTTAGTACACGGCTGTGTACCTTGAACTATAAAATATATAGGCCTTATAATTGGCAACTGTACTGTGCGTTCTCTTGCAAACTAATTTAAATACCTGGTGTTAATACCCACCGTCTGAACAGTTAGTACACGGCTGTGTACCTTGAAATATAAAATATATAGGCCTTATAATTGGCAACTGTACTGTGCGTTCTCTTGCAAAATAATTTCACGGCTGTGAAGGCAAAATATTGTAACCAAAAAAAAATAAAATGCGGAGGGGGGCTAGCGGAATAGGACGTGGACGAGGACGGGGGCGCGGAAATGCTGTTGGGGGCCTTGTTGAAGCCAGTGGGGATACAATGCGTGCTGGTGAGGGTCAGCCAGGATCCCGCTCATCCAGAATCCCTGCCTTTATGGGACAGTTAAGCAGGGGGCGGGTTACACCGCTGTTGAGGCCTGAGCAGGTTGAACAGGTGGTGCAATGGATAGCCGATAGCGCTTCCACACAGTTGTCCACCAGCCAGTCATCCACACAGTCTCACTCTGACCCTCCTTCCTCCACACCTGGCCAACAGAGTCATCCCACCATTGACCCCTCCCAGGAGCTCTTTTCGGGTCCTTTTTCAGATGTGCCGGAAGAATCCCAGGAGCTAGCAGAGGAATTTGTTTGTAGTGATGCCCAAACACTTGAGTTTTCGCCATCTCCTGCTGATGTGGACCCTGAGCCAGCATCTGTTATCATGAGCGATGATGATGATGAGACGCAGTTGCCATCAAGGGAGGCTGTTGGAATGTCCAGTGGGCAGCAGGAGGAGCAGAGTGAGGAAGTGGAAGAGGAGGTGGTGGATGACGAAATGACCGACCCCACTTGGCCAGGGGTGATGTCCAGCGAGGAAAGCAGTGGAGAGGTGGTGGTCTGCGCAGCACCGAAAAAGGCAGCAAGAGGCAGAGGGATGTCCAGAGGCAGAGGGATGTCCACAGGCAGAGGGATGTCCATAGGCAGAGGACAGTCCAGACAGAGAAGTGAGGCCACAGCCAGCAGGGCCGAAGCTGTTCCCGGCAGCGGGCAGTCGCGCGAAGCTCCCCCATCGAGGCCTCGTACTTCTGTGGTGTGGAGATTTTTTAATGTTTGTGCGGATGACAAACTGAGCGCGGTTTGCACACTCTGCCACTCAAAACTGAGTAGGGGCTCTGAGAAGAGCAATATGACCACCTCAGGCATGCGACGTCACTTGGAATTCAAGCACTGGGCTGAGTGGGAGAGAGCAAACGCAATACAACCTGCGCCCGGTCTTGCTGCCACTGCCTCTTCCCCTTTGTTGTGTGCTGCCACTGCGGTCCAGACCTCCAGCCAGGACACCTCCACATCTGCCTCTGCCTCGGCTACTTTGGGGCCTTCTCCTTCAGCCTCCCCTTCCCCCGCCTCTTCGCCTGCACCTTCACACTCCTCGTCCCAACAACTGTCCATCTCGCAGGCGTTCGACCGCAGGCGGAAGTACGCCTCGAGTCACCCCCAAGCCCAAGCCTTAAACTGCCACATCTCCAAACTGCTGGCCCTGGAGATGTTGCCGTTTAGGCTTGTGGAGACGCAGGCCTTCCGCGACCTGATGGCGGCTGCCGCACCTCGCTATTCCGTCCCCAGCCGCCACTACTTTTCCCGGAGTGCCGTCCCCGCCCTGCACCAGCACGTGTCGCGTAACATCAGGCGGGCCCTGAGGTACGCAGTCAGCGCAAAGGTCCACTTGACCACCGACTCGTGGACAAGCGCTTGCGGCCAGGGACGATACATTTCTTTGACGGCACACTGGGTGAATGTTGTGGAAGCGGGGACGGGGTCGCAAACAGAGACGGCCTACCTACCACCCCCGCCCAAGATTGCCAGCATGGGTTCTGATACACCCCCCTCCTCTTCCTCCTCCTCCTCCTCTGCCTTAACATCGCCCTCAGCCGCTAGCTGGAAGCGTTGCAGCACTGGCGCGGGGAGACGTCAGCAGGCGGTGCTTAAGCTCATCAGCTTGGGCGACAGGAAGCACAGCGCCCCAGAAGTGAGGGACGCCATATTGCAGCAGACGGAGATGTGGCTGTCGCCGCTGCAGCTAGGACCAGGCATGGTCGTGTGCGATAACGGCCGTAACCTGGTGGCGGCTCTGGAGCTTGCCGAACTCAATCACGTACCATGCCTGGCCCACGTTTTTAATCTGGTAGTCCAAAAATTTCTAAAGACTTACCCCAACCTGGCAGAGCTACTGGTGAAAGTGCGGCGCTTGTGCGCTCACTTTCGGAAGTCAACTGTAGCTGCTGCTAGCTTAAAAAAACTCCAGCAACGCCTCCATTTGCCTGAACATCGGCTGTTGTGCGACCTGCCGACTCGCTGGAATTCCACCTATTCCATGTTGGCCAGGGTGTGTGAGCAGCAGAGAGCATTGATGGAGTACCAGATTATGAATCCACGCGTGCCTCCAACTCAGCTCCCTCAGTTTGCCAACCACGAGTGGCCATGGATGGCAGACATATGCGATGTACTGCGTATCTTTGAGGAGTCCACCAAGAAGGTCAGCAGCGAGGACGCTATAGTGAGCGTAACCATCCCGCTCCTATGCGTCCTTAAAGAATCGCTCATCGCAATAAGGGAGAACGCATTGCACGCAGAGGAGACGGGGGTAGGAGGAGACGCAACGGAGCTACACAGTCAGACCACACTTTTGTCTGCTTCACGGTGGCAGTTGCAGGAGGAGGAGGAGGAGGATGAGGAGGAGGACGACGTGGAGGTGGCTGTGGAAGAGGAGGAGGATGCTGGCGGCGAGGGTAGCAGTCAGGCTGTGTGCGTCCCATTGGTTCAGCGCGGATGGGGCGGAGAGGAGGCGGAAGAGGAGGAAATGGCAAGTGATCCTTCTGGTGGGGGCAGTGACGTCATGCCTATTCAGAGTCTGGCACACATGGCTGACTTCATGCTGGGCTGCTTTTCCCGGGACACACGTGTTGTCCGGATAGTGGAGAACAAACTGTACTGGGTCTTCGCACTCCTGGACCCCCGGTATAAAGATAACGTCTCCTCTTTTATTCCGGTAGAGGAGAGGACGAATCGATTGCTGGAATACCAGAGGGAACTCGTGCAGAACATGATGGAGATTTTCCCACCCACCATCGCTGGCGGCAGAGAGGAGAGGGTCTCCCAGAGTCCCACAACATCAATCAGGCCCACAGCCACCAGGGGAACACTCTCCAAGGTGTGGGACACGTTCATGGCACCCCCTCGTGCAACTTCCATCACTGCGGGGCCCGCTATCAGCAGGAGGGACAAGTATCGGCGGATGTTGCGGGAGTACCTGGCAGACCGTACCCCTGTCCTCCCCGATCCCTCGGCGTCCTACACTTACTGGGTCTCCAAGTTGGACACGTGGCTGGAACTGTCCCTGTACGCCTTGGAGGTGCTTGCCTGCCCTGCCGCCAGCGTGCTATCAGAAAGGGTGTTCAGCGCAGCCGGGGGCATTATAACCGATAAGCGCAGCCGCCTGTCAACCGACAGTGCCGACAGGCTGACGCTAATCAAAATGAACAGCAAGTGGATTGACCCGGACTTTGCTTCTCCAACAGTGGAAAGCAGCCAAAAGTGAAGTGCCATCTGTATGAAGTGCCATTTCCTCCTCCACCTCCTCCTCCTCCTCCTTAACCGCCGTAGAATTGCTCCGTAAATAAGAAAAATGTATATATTTATGGCTCACCTCTTGGGCCTCCACAAAATTTTTAAGAGGTCTCACCTCTTGGGCCTCCACAAAATTTTATCAAGGTCTCACCTCTTGGGCCTCCACAAAATTTTTAACAGGTCTCACCTCTTGGGCCTCCACAAAATGTTTAAGAGGTCTCACCTCTTGGGCCTCCACAAAATGTTTAAGAGGTCTCACCTCTTGGGCCTCCACAAAATGTTTAAGAGGTCTCACCTCTTGGGCTTCCACAAAATGTTTAAGAGGTCTCACCTCTTTAGCCTCCACACAATTTTTAAGACGTCTCACCTCTTGGGCCTCCACATAATTTGTAAGAGGTCTCACCTCTTGGGCCTCCACATAATTTTTAAGAGGTCTCACCTCTTGGGCCTCCACAAAATGTTTAAGAGGTCTCACCTCTTGGGCCTCCACAAAATGTTTAAGAGGTCTCACCTCTTGGGCCTCCACAAAATGTTTAAGAGGTTTCACCTCTTGGGCCTCCACAAAATGTTTAAGAGGTCTCACCTCTTGGGCCTCCACATAATTTTTAAGAGGTCTCACCTCTTGGGCCTCCACATAATTTTTAAGAGGTCTCACCTCTTGGGCCTCCACATAATTTTTAAGAGGTCTCACCTCTTGGGCCTCCACAAAATGTTTAAGAGGTCTCACCTCTTGGGCCTCCACAAAATTTTATCAAGGTCTCACCTCTTGGGCCTCCACAAAATTTTTAACAGGTCTCACCTCTTGGGCCTCCACAAAATGTTTAAGAGGTCTCACCTCTTGGGCCTCCACAAAATTTTATCAAGGTCTCACCTCTTGGGCCTCCACAAAATGTTTAAGAGGTCTCACCTCTTGGGCCTCCACAAAATTTTATCAAGGTCTCACCTCTTGGGCCTCCACAAAATTTTATCAAGGTCTCACCTCTTGGGCCTCCACACAATTTTTAACAGGTCTCACCTCTTGGGCCTCCACAAAATTTTATCAAGGTCTCACCTCTTGGGCCTCCACAAAATTTTTAACAGGTCTCACCTCTTGGGCCTCCACAAAATGTTTAAGAGGTCTCACCTCTTGGGCCTCCACAAAATTTTATCAAGGTCTCACCTCTTGGGCCTCCACAAAATGTTTAAGAGGTCTCACCTCTTGGGCCTCCACAAACTTTTATCAAGGTCTCACCTCTTGGGCCTCCACAAAATGTTTACGAGGTCTCACCTCTTGGGCCTCCACAAAATTTTATCAAGGTCTCACCTCTTGGGCCTCCACAAAATTTTATCAAGGTCTCACCTCTTGGGCCTCCACAAAATTTTTAACAGGTCTCACATCTTGGGCCTCCACAAAATGTTTAAGAGGTCTCACCTCTTGGGCCTCCACAAAATTTTATCAAGGTCTTACCTCTTGGGCCTCCACAAAATGTTTAAGAGGTCTCACCTCTTGGGCCTCCACAAACTTTTATCAAGGTCTCACCTCTTGGGCCTCCACAAAATGTTTAAGAGGTCTCACCTCTTGGGCCTCCACAAAATTTTATCAAGGTCTCACCTCTTGGGCCTCCACAAAATTTTTAACAGGTCTCACCTCTTGGGCCTCCACAAAATTTTATCAAGGTCTCACCTCTTGGGCCTCCACAAAATTTTTAACAGGTCTCACCTCTTGGGCCTCCACAAAATTTTTAACAGGTCTCACCTCTTGGGCCTCCACAAAATTTTATCAAGGTCTCACCTCTTGGGCCTCCACAAAATTTTTAACAGGTCTCACCTCTTGGGCCTCCACAAAATTTTTAACAGGTCTCACCTCTTGGGCCTCCACAAATTTTTATCAAGGTCTCACCTCTTGGGCCTCCACAAAATTTTTAACAGGTCTCACCTCTTTAGCCTACAAACAATTTTTAAGAGGTCTCACCTCTTTAGCCTCCACACAATTTTTAACAGGTCTCACCTCTTGGGCCTCCACAAAATTTTCCATGAGCCTCTGGCCAGCCCACGGCCTCTTCCTGCCTTTTACGGTCCTACGCATCCCTCAACATCCCCACTGCTTTACCTGCTAGACATGACACTGGGCCAGGTCGGGTCACTGACATCTCAAGCGCCAACAATTTGGGCATTTTAAGGCTTCTGCATGTGTTTGAGTTGTTTTTACATTTTAAAGAAGACATGTCTGACCACATCTCACACACACACACAATGACAATTAGGGGTGGGGTCTATTTGCTTTCCCCCTTGCCTATGCCATCTGTGGTTGTCATAGGCAACGTGATTTTAAGGGATGCAGAATTTCATCTTCTTTTTTGTCTAGTTTGGCTTGGGGTCCATGGCAATGTAGAGGAAAGAAGGTTTCCTTGTATGGTCTCACTTTACAGAGAGGTTATATTGACTTTGGAGTGTATTGTTGAGAGGCTGTGATAGTGGCGTAATAGTGCGACTTGGGCGCGTTATATGCACCCAGACATGCTTCCCCTGCTGTCCCAGTTGCATTCCAGCAGTGTTGGCATCCTTTTCTGAGGTTTCAGGGTGGACTTGGTGACCGCCAAGTGGTCGAATTGAGATTTCCAAGTGGCGAGCATTTTTTTCCCATAGACTTTAATGGGATTCGATAATCGGTCGAATAGTCGAATTTCGCTGTCTATTCGAATCGAATTTCGAACTTTCGAATATTTCACTACTCGCTCATCTCTAATAAAGACTATTTATATATCCTATCTGAAATTGTCACCTTACCCACCCCCCAAAAAAATTGAATAACAGTGATCAAAAAGTCGTACATACCACAAAAATGCTACCAATAAAAAGTACTGTTTCTTCCGTAAAAAGCCCTCATACAGCTCTGTAGACCAAAATATTAAAAAATGACGACTGTCAAAAACAGTGATGCAAAATTTAGATTTTTTTTTCTCTACTGTTTTTAGTTTTTTTTAAAGTAAACTGTACTGTAAAAACTGTACAACTTTGGTATTGCCATAATCATTTTGAACTGCAGAATAAAGATGTCATGTCATTTTTAGAGTACAGTGAATGACGTTAAGTCAAAACCCCAAAAACCTTGGCGGAATTGTGTTTTTGTTTTTTCAATTTTACTTTATAAAGATTTTTTTCCTGGTTCTCAATACAAGGTAAATTAAATGCTGTCATTAAAAAATGCATCTTCTCCAGCAAAAAATAAGCTCTTATATGGCTATGTGAACAGAAAAATTAAACAATTATGGCTATTGGAACATGAGGAGAAAAAAAAATTCTAAAATGTAAATAGTCCTAGTCTTTAAGGGGTTAACCCCTAGAGGACCTGGTGATTTTCAGTTTTTGCATTTTCATTTTTCAATCCCTGCCTTCCCTGCGACATAACTTTTTTTTTTCTGTTTGAGAGCTTGTCTTGCAGGGCAAGTTATACTTTCTAATGGTCCAATGTATTATTCCATATGATGTAATGGAGAGCTGGATAAAAATTCAAAATGTAGTGGAATTGGAAAAAAACACATATAAAAACACACAATATAAAAATAAAATTTTTATATTATGCAGCTGTGTGAGGGCCAATTTTTTGCAAGGTGATATGTACTTTTCATACTTTGTAGTGTGTGTGAGTTTTTGATCTTTTTTTTATTCCATTTTTTATGGGAGGTAAAGTGATAAAAAATGGTGAAATGGCCATTTTGGAATGGCTGTTCAATGACAGAGATGACCTAATCACCATTCCATGTCATTGAACCCACTATTTACAAAGAAATGCACTTAATGTGGTTTAACCCTTTCTACCCCGGAGGTTTTTTCAATTTTGCGTTTTCGTTTTGCGCTCCCTGCCTTGATACAGCCATAACTTTTTTATTTTTCTGTTCACATTGCGGGACAAGTTGTACTTTCCAACGGCACCATTTAATATGGCATATGGTGTAGTGGGAAGCGGGAAAGAAATTCCAAATCGGGTGAAATTGCAAAAAAAACGCAATTCTGCCACAGTTTTACGGGTTTTTTATTTACAGTGTTCGATGTGCGTTAAAACTGACCAGTTACTTTCATTCTACTGGTCAGTACGAATCCGGCGAGACCTAATATGTATAGTTTTTCTTGCATTTTGATAGTGATAAAAATTATAAAGTTGGACATTTTTTTTTCCAGTTCTTGACCCCTATAACTTTTTGGTACTTATGTGTACGGAGCTGTATGGGGGCTCATTTTTTGTGGGGCGATCTGAACTTTTTATTTATACCATTCTGGGGTGTGTATGACTTTTTTATCGCTTTTTATTTATTTATTTTTTTATTTTTTTATTTTTTTTAAAGCGACAAAAAATGGTGAATCGGCCATTTTGACGCCTTTTTCCGTTTCGCTTTTTTCCGTATGGGAAATATTTTTTTATATTTTTATAATATTGGAGTTTTCACACACGGTGATACCCATAATGTGTATTTTTTTATTTTTTTAATACTATTTTTATTTTCGGGAAAGGGAAAAGATTTGAACTTTTACGTTTTTTTTAATTTTTTTAAAAAAAAACTTTTTTTTTGTTTTTTTTTACACTTTTTTTATAGTTCCCATAGGGAACTATAGGAAGCAATAATTTGATTGCTTATATCATAGACTCCAATGCACTTACATTGGAGTCTATGATGATTTTAGTGCTTTCCTACAGAGCCCTATAACAGGCAAGGGCTCCATAGGAAAGCCTATGCAGCAGCCTCCTGTCATTTACTATGACAGGGGCTGCTGTAGGCACGCTCCTCTGATTGCCACACGGGGGAGCCGGAGCAAAACCTGAAGCGTACGCTTCCGGTGTTTGCTGCCTTTGGGTGCCGTGGTCAGGCTTGACCGCAGCAACCGAGGGGTTAAATGTCCGCGATCGGCATTACTGCCGTTCGCGGACGTTAGCCGCGGGTGCCTGCTAGCGGGATATGCAGGTCACCCACGGCCATCACGCCCGCTCCATGCAGGAGCGGGCACCATCTTTAAAGTCCCGGCATGCGCCATACATGTACGGCGCTGATCGGGAAGGGGTTAATAGAACTGTGGTGCCTATGTTTGCATTCGACTGCCCATGGCTTATTTTATTCTTGCAGATCTTGCACAGGGCAATTTGTCAGGTCTTTTGTCAGTGTGGAGAAAAACTGTCAAATGGGAGATACTCATACAGAGCTAGCAGCAGCAAAGCTTGTCTTAGTTCTGTCATGTTATGGACCTGCTGTACCCACAATATCAGCCGCATCATCAATTCCCAAAGCTGATCTGACCCTGGCAATTCTTTGAAAGTTCCAGCCATACGTTGCCTCTACTCTTTATTGCTGTTGTTGCCACCACCCCTTCTCCTCAGATGTTACCTCTTCCTCATTCCGGCTCCTCGTTCCTGTCCAATCGCTGACTGCTCTCACTAAGTCACCAATATAGTCTCTTCACTATCTGCCAAAATGCAGGGTGGGGTTTTATTGCCTCTTCTTAGGAAAAGGTGCCTGACTAGGAGGAGGCAGGGAAGACAGGATGCAAATCAAAATCCTCTCTATGGCTACAAGGAGGAGGAGCAGGAGGAATGCTGTATTCCCTGGCTCTAAAGCACAGTGTCAGACTCAGAGGCGACTTTTAAGTCATCCTGCTGTGACTGAGAGGAGAAGTGAGCCATCCAGTCCACAGTCTCCTACTTTTTGTCCTGAATAATGTTGTGCCTTTTGGAAGCCAGGGAGAACTTTTGCTTACCACTAATACTACTGTCTGAATGGCTGGTGCTTCTACTACCCACATTATGGCTCTGGGAGGACAGGCCTGGGTCTTTCATTCTCTGTATTGCAGACATTTCATTATGAGGCCTAATGAAAACTTTTGATTGATTTTCCTGAAAAGTCACGGGTTTAGTACACATTAACTTTAACCAATTATGGAACAGCTATAACATAGTAACATAGTAACATAGTTTATAAGGCCGAAAAAAAAGACATCTGTCCATCCAGTTCGGCCTGTTTTCCTACAAGTTGATCCAGAGGAAGGCAAAAAAACCCTGTGAGATAGAAGCCAATTTTCCCCACTTTAGAGGAAAAAATTCCTTTCCGACTTCAATCAGGCAATCAGAATAACTCCCTGGATCAACGACCCATCTCTAGTAACTACAACCTGTAATATTATTACCCTCCAGAAATACATGCAGGTCATCTGGCGTAGCACCCCATCACTTTCAAATAGCCCTTACACAGCCTGGAGGTGTGTTTGGAGTCATTGTCATGTTGATAAATAAATGATGGTCCAACTAAACGCAAACCGGATGGAATAGCATGCCGCTGCAAAATGCTGTGATAGCCATGCTGGTTCAGTATGTCTTCAATTTTGAATAAATCCCCAACAGTGTCACCAGCAAAGCACCCCCACACCATCACACCTCCTCCTCCATGCTTCACGGTGGGAACCAGGCATGTAGAGTCCATCCGTTCACCTTTTCTGCGTCGCACAAAGACACTGTGGTTTGAACCAAAGATCTCAAATTTGGACTCATCAGACCAAAGCACAGATTTCCACTGGTCTAATGTCCATTCCTTGTGTTCTTTAGCCCAAACAAGTCTCTTCTGCTTGTTGCCTGTCCTAAACAGTGGTTTCCTAGCAGCTATTTTACCATGAAGGCCTGCTGCACACAGTCTCCTCTTAACAGTTGTTGTAGAGATGTGTCTGCTGCTAGAACTCTGTGTGGCATTGACCTGGTCTCTAATCTGAGCTGCTGTTAACCTGCAGTTTCTGAGGCTGGTGACTCGGATGAACTTATCCTCCACAGCAGAGGTGACTCTTGGTCTTCCTTTCCTGTGGTGGTCCTCATGTGAGCCAGTTTCTTTGTAGCGCTTGATGGTTTTTGCGACTGTACTTGGGGACACTTTCAAAGTTTTCCCAATTTTTCGGACTGACTGACCTTCATTTCTTAAATTAATGATGGCCACTCGTTTTTCTTTACTTAGCTGCTTTTTTCTTGCCATAATACAAATTCTAACAGTCTATTCAGTAGGACTATCAGCTGTGTATCCACCTGACTTCTGCCCAACACAACTCATGGTCCCAACCCCATCTATAAGGCAAGAAATCCCACTTATTAAACCTGACAGGGCACACCTGTGAAGTGAAAACCATTTCAGGTGACTACCTCTTGAAGCTCATTAAGAGAATGCCAAGAGTGTGCAAAGCAGTAATCAAAGCAAAAGGTGGCTACTTTGAAGAACCTAGAATATAAGACATATTTTCAGTTGTTTCACACTTTTTTGTTAAGTATATAATTCCACATGTTTTAATTCATAGTTTTGATGCCTTCAGTGTGAATCTACAATTTTCATAGTCATGAAAAAACAGAAAACTCTTTGAATGAGAAGGTGTGTCCAAACTTTTGGTCTGTACTGTATATAATTTCTTGGTGGGAAGAGCACATCATTTATAATGTGAACAATCAATTTTTACTATATTTACATTACTATGGTAATTATATTGATGACCTGTTACCGATTATTAGTGTTGGGCGAAGCATTCGAAATTTAGGAAAACTTCAATTCTAAACAAATCCGATTTTTTTCACACATTCTGGTAATGAATCAGGTTTTCCTAAAAAGGTGGTTGCACATGTTACAAAGCGAAACTAAGTTTAGATGACACAAGCCTGGGAACACAAGATCATCTACAATTCCATTTAGCTAGCCAATCCACAGACAACATCCCATGTGATGTCACAGCCCTATTGTTCTGTGGGATGAGCATAGGTAGAGATGTGGCAAGCGCTCATGCACTAGGGACAGTTTTCCTTAAAACTAAATTTAATAGAAAAATATTGAAGAGGGGGAGTGCAGGGAGACTGCACGGAGAGTGCAGTTAGTCTTATTCTGTGTCAGTTTTATTCATTTATTCCTACATTTACTTATTCCTACATCAGACATAAATTAAGAAATGTAAATAAATACTAATAAGATGGAAGCCTTTATTATTCCACTGCCAGTTTGCCAACCAATGCCATCCAGTCTGCACCCCTTAGGAGGGCCAGTCTTAATGATGACCATCCTCATCTTTTGCTGGATTTACTTCTTCCAAATCATCCTTCAAAGTTTCCATGTCCTAGGAAAGTCAGGAAGATGTAGAGGGAAGAAGGGCTGGATGTTCCTGATGACATAGGCTCATCGATATTAGATGATGTGGAAAAGGAGGAAAAGCAAATGGCAGAAGAAGGGCTCCCACTTGCATGGCAGGAGAGCACTGGGGTTGGAGAAATGGGTATGCCAGAGGTGATTAATATTCAGTGTTTACTGTCAAATAACCTGCAAGAGATTGCAGGCCAGAACAGCAATAATTTGCATATTGTACCCCCACCTAACCAGCCAAACCCCATACCAGCAACACCCCCGGTTTAAAGGTGCATAAAAGGTTTCACGAGGCCATTAACAATGAAGAAGGACTATAGTGTGGTCTTCATTATTACATGAAAGGCAAGGTAATTGCCTTCAACACAGTATGGCCGCAACCTGCCCACAGCATGACTGCTCCGTGGGGCCATACCCTAAGGCAGAGTGACCTGGGTATACCTGATTTATAGCGATTTGTGATGAATTAACTCGGAATGAATCGGATTTCTTGGCAAACTTGTCAAATCTAATTTTTCAAAACTTCACTCATCTCTACTGATTATGAAAGGTTCTTCAAACATAGTAACATAGTTTATAAGGCCGAAAAAAGACATCTAAAAGAGTTCAAGAGGGGCCTGGATGTATTTCTGGAGGGTAATAATATTACAGGTTATAATTACTAGAGATGGGTCGTTGATCCAGGGAGTAATTCTGATTGCCTGATTGGAGTCGGGAAGGAATTTTTTCCCCTAAAGTGGGGAAAATTGGCTTCTACCTCACAGGGTTTTTTTGCCTTCCTCTGGATCAACTTGTAGGAAAACAGGCCGAACTGGATGGGCAGATGTCTTTTTTCGGCCTTATAAACTATGTTACTATGTTACTATCTGTCCATCCAGTTCAGCCTGTTATCCTGAAAGTTGATCCAAAGGAAGGCAAAAAATCCCCTGTGAGTAGAGATGAGCGAATCATTCCAAAAATTATTCGCCGAACATTCGCCGAACTTTTCCTAAGATTCGTATATTTGACGAATAGATTTGTTGTATTTGCGTACAAAATAAACATTATTATGTGCTATTAACGAACATTCGCGCACTAATAACGAACGTTCATTTAAAAAATGTACGCAACTTCTTAGAAGACATACGCATAGGCGTACAAATAGCTTACGAATCCTCAGCGTACTATTGTCTACACAATTACGTAATACGCAGGCACGTACGACGAGAGGCCTCGGCGAGCACTCCTCAGAGGCAGAGCCGAATATTCGAAAATGGCATCCAGACGATCCTCATCATTTAGCTCTGCTGCACAGCTGAAATACATAGTCCGGCTGATGGACCGCCAGGATTCCGATTTACGATGGCACACACCGCCACCCGAACCAGCATAAAAAGGAGGTGATCCAGCAGGTGATCCAAGGCTTGCACCATCATTTCGACACCTTGCGGACCCCGGGCCAGATCCAGCGTAAATGGTCAGATCTGAGGCAGTATGTATATTTGAGGTAGAACAAGTAAGGTGCTGTCTATCCGGCTAAGTGCATAGTACAACCATCCACCATACAATAAAGTGAATATGAGGACAAATTGCGGTACCTGTAAAGAAATACACACAATGGGCAACATACTTGAAAACTTTGCTGAAAGATAAAAACATTAGTGCAAACAATATAGTGCAAATACATTATAGGTGTAATGTAAACATTTTAAATATCACCTACCTAGTATGCTCACTGACACGTTTAAGTCTCTTTTCTTCTGACGCTTGTCATACAACTGGAACTCAGTTGCAATTTGTAATCCACAGAGGTAAAATTGTAATCCAAATGGGTAAAAAAATAGCAGCAAAGGTTCCTTAAAAAACCCTCTTTCAAGGGGCTCCCCAATAACCTGAAAAGGGGGAAAAAAGGGATGAGGCGCACGTATGCGCAACTTGGTTTAAACTTTTTTTTTTATGGGGTGAGTCCTGACAATTCATGTCCATCTGAGTGAGGACAAACGCAGGGCAACAAAAATAAAAACAAACGCCAACAACTTCAGGTTAAGTCCACGTTGTGGCTCCCATAAAAGCTGCAGGATCCGATTCCTTACTTAAGGGCCAGCATGTCCTCTTCACTGCTGCTGGAGCTAAAAGACATGAGAGGGCGCTCCTGCCTCATGAAAGCAACACTGGCTGTGGCAGCAGACCCCCACGACCTCTCAGGGATGTCTTGGTAGTGACCGGGCGGTCACACTGGCAAGAGCCGTGGCAACTTGGGCCTTGCCCATTACCTTGTAGTGGCCAGATCCTCCCGCCGGCATACAAGGTGACAGAATCTCCGGCTGTAAGGGCTCTGGTAACGGTCTTCCGCGAGTGGCGGACTGTGCGGCCTGCACCTGCCATGGCAGTTGGTATTGTACCACTGATGGCTGGTACACGAAACTGTTGGTGGTCATCTGTCCCACATGAAGGATCGGTGGCAAATCTGGTATCAGGGGTTCCAGCTGAGTTTGGGATTTCTCCTCAGATCGCAGAGTCCCATCATTGGTCTCATGGGAACACTGAGCCTCTTCTGCGGCCTGGGCCTCCTCACTCCAGTCTTCCGGGGGCGCTGCAGGAGTAGCTGATCGCTTAAGGAGTTTCACCCCAGTAGCAAAGGGGTCTTGGAGGCTCTTCATAGGGGTATACTCCACGTAATCCCCTGCGTGGAGATTGTGACGGACGGGCGGAAGATACGGCCGCTTTACAGAACGGTGGTTGACATATAATTCTTCTGCCGTCTCCTCATCGGCGATAAAACCTACTCCCCGTTCCACACTGAACCAAATAACGGTACCCTTTCTGCGCTCCAGCTTGGAGTCACCGGACCGTGGCTGCTCCAACACCTGAACAACCCACTCCTCTACCAACTTTTTGTATTCCCAGAGGGTCAGGGCGTTCCGGGTGACAGCCTCGGGGACCATTGAATTTTGCCAAAGGGAGTAGTCCTTTCACGGCAGAGCAGGAACTTCTGCCGCCTCCACCGTGTCAGCCAGCGGAGTGAACGCCTCAGCGGGCACCTCAACCGACTTCTTATGCTGCTGGACATATTGAGAGACGTAGATCTCCTCCGGTTCCTTCTCCTCATAGGGGTCGGTTCCCCACACCATGCCTCCCCAGTCAGGGCCCCGCTGTGTCGCCATCTTAATTTCCTGAGTTGCCTCGTCTTCCTCGTGCGCTGGAGAAGGGGGTGGAGCTACCAGGGAGGAGTCTGCATCGCTAATGAATTGAATTTGTACGCAACAGCATATAGAGTAACTTATACGTAGCAATAGCGTATAATTTATAGGACAAACTACGTAGTGAATGCGTACAAAGCCGAAGCGAATCACCTAAAATTCCCAAGATTCGATACGAATCGACGAATCGATTCGCTCATCTCTACCTGTGAGGTAGAAGCCAATTTTCCCCACTTTAGGGGGAAAAAAATCCTTCCCGACTCCAATCAGGCAATCACAATAACTCCCTGGATCAATGACCCATCTCTAGTAACTGTAACCTGTAATATTATTACCCTCCAGAAATACATCCAGGTCCCCCTTAAACTCGTTTAGTGAACTTACCATCACCACCTCCTCAGGCAGAGAGTTCCATAGTCTCACTGCTCTTACCGTAAAGAATCATCTTCTATGTTTGTATACAAACCTTCTTTCCTCCAGACGCAGAGGATGTCCCCTCGTCACAGTCCTGGGGATAAATAGATGATGGGATAGAGCTCTGTACTGACCCCGATATATTTATACATAATTATTAGATCTCCCCTCAGTCGTTTGTTTTCTAAAGTGAATAACCCTAATTTTGATAATCTTTCTGAGTACTGTAGGTCTCATGATCACCAATTTCATCTCATATATCATCAACAATGAGGATAATTTACAGTTCACACATAACACTGCTCAGAAATCCATTAAGTTTTTAGACATTTTACTTACAGGAGATAAAACTAACAATACAGTATGTTGTAAATAATACAGGAAATCCACGTCAGGAAATTCTTTATTATTTGCAAGCAGCTGTTACCGAAGACATATAATCTAAAATCTATGAGTAGGGGAATTTCTCCACGCTTGGCTCTACTGTAAGCATTTTGACTGTAGAAAAATAACCAACAAGTAACCAATAGACTTAGCACATGAGGAAACTATATGGTTATCATTAATAGAGTGATTGCTATTTCAGATAGTAGGTCCAGAGAAGGTCTAATATCTAGCAAAAAATATCCAAAACAAAAAAATGCACTGTGTGGATAGACAAGTTACTTTTTCCACACAATATTTTTCATCCGATTGTTAACATCATACAAAAAATATATTTCAGTTTTGTATGCCAGATTTTGGAATATAAATATATCAGATTTTTTGTGGCCCAAAGGGCTTGTACTTTAGAGGAGTCATTTTACCAAGTTGATATCTAACTAAAATTCTGTCTATTCTGATTGGCTACAAATATCTGCATGTTTCTGTTGGGGCAAAACTAGATGTCATATCTGCTAATAGGTAATGAAAACATTTTATGTCCATCCATGCTAACAAACAATATCATATTAAATATTTCACATCTTGCAACACCACACATACTTTATTTGATCCACTGTAACACATGGCAATTACAATATGTGGGCGCATGCGCGAGAGTTCAGCGCTAGACTTACCAGTCTAGCGCTGTCTATCAAGTACAGGAGGGGGCGTGATTAGAGACAGGGGACGTGCCTCGGGCCCGGGGGAGCGGTGCTCCAGAGGAAAGAGGCCGCCCCCCGGTGCTCCGATGGCTCATTTGCATATGTTTTAAAGTTTAAATTTCTACGCGACCGCTGCGCAGAACTCTGTATGAAAGGTATGATTTTAAAAGTTGTCACTAGGACTTGTAACCTATGTATTTAAATACATAGGTTACAACCTAGTGACAGAGCCTCTTTAATGCAAAATGTGTTGAAAGGTTAGATATGTTTGAAACATATAAAGTATTTGCAACCTTTTTTGTGCAGAGGAGTGAGTCTATTAAACCCTAACACCCGACATTCTCCCAAAATATTTCAGCAAAGTTATGAAACAAAACTTTTGCTGTACTTTTGTGTACTGCTTTTTAGTAACGAGCATTTTTGTACAGCCCCTCAAGTTTTAATGTATTCAAAATGAATATTTGCAATAGAAATTGCAAATGCATCTACATGTTATGTAAGAAATAAAATTCTAGCTTGGACATACAGACAATAGACCTCCAAAAATAAGTTTTACTTTATTATTTCCTTTTGCTTTATTTAATCTGATACTAGTTTAGCACAAAGGAGGATGTGCTAGGCCCGAATCAGGAGGAGAAAACGGGAACAAAATAACAGAAGACTAATGACAGAATGGCACAGTGTATAAAGACAAAACCAGAAAATGTACCAAGCTGAGGTTATTACCGGGAGAATCCAAAACAGAATCATAACCCGTAACACGAATCAGGGATAGCCAGAGGTCACATCAAATCCAAGAAGTCAAACACAAGTCAGAGTCAGGGTACAAGCCAGGGTCAGGATCCAATAGCAACTTCACAGGAACAAACGCTAGTGTGGAAATCTAGAAGATGAAAACAATCACAGGCAACCTGTGGCCAGTAGGCTAGCTGTTTAAATAGGCAGAACTTCCTGGTCATATGACCAATCCAGCATCACATGACTAATGCTATTAGCATACCTCTGACTGACTAGCACTTCCTGAACCAGGAAGCCCAGCCTCATTGTCCTGACAACTGAATGCTGGCGACACTGCCTGCTGAGGAGTGTGCCATCAGCAGAACCTGACACAAGGATTTATTAAGACTAGTGTTTCTTATTCCAGTCTTTGCAATTTGATGCATGTTTGGGAGGTCAGTGTACCAGAAAATGAAATTTATGCCAGCTCCTTTTTGGTGTAACGTGCAAAATTATCAGTAAATGTGTTGGGCTGTGAAGGTACCACATGTGCCCACCACCAATCAGCCCACTTGTTACAAATGTACTAAGGGAAACTTGCGACAAGTTTTGTAAATTCCCCCTAGGATTTCGTAAATTGGAATATATACATAATTTGTTCTTGACTTCATTTTGATATTAACTACAGTTGGCCTGTGTTTCTATTATAATGAGAACTATTTTATATCTACAGTATTTATTTCAAACCAAACACTTTATTAATTTTAGCTGATACGTCAGTTAAGACTAATGATTGTGCCATGTAATTTTCGGTGGCATACAGTTACAAACCATAAAGCAAAATGTCATACTGAATTTATTCTGAATTATGTCAAACAGCTCATAGAAAACAAAAGTATGCCTTCTCTCATAGTAATTAATGTGTCTGATGCCTTTCTAAAAAAAAAAATAATTGTACTGAATAAATGACACATGAACATTCCAGAGGGAAACTTTTGAGCTAGATCTTGCAGATGTAGAATTATTCCAATATCTTTTGGGGAAGAGTATTAAGAACATAAGTTTCCTTTTCTGGTAAGGCCTTCCTTTGTCAACATCAGCTACTGAAGCCTGCCAGTATGCGCACCATTAGTTTTACTGAGTGATTAATTTCTGTGTGATTACTGTTGTTAGAAATTCCCCACTGGGATTTTTGTTTGGGGACCATATCTTCAAACAAGCAATAGATCCAAAACAAACACTGAAAATGACTGGCAGTCAATGAAAACATTTCTACTAAACCACGATTTGAGAATGAGCTAATTTTCAAACCACACCTGTTGTGTGGTAACATGCTCCACAGTAAAGAAAAATAACATAAACAGTTATAATCACTATAGAAAAACTAAACAACAGCGCACTCATTAGACCAACTGAGGTAAGGAAGATATATCTCACTGATATTCTTCCCTACGAATATAATAAAATGTTCCCCTCACAGTTAAAAATGATGATCCTACACCACCAAACACCGAACTTCCTTTTTTCAATCAACAATAAAATTGTATGAAATATTCCAAACACTCATGTGTTGCAGTATGTATACAGATGATAATAAACAAATGTGGACATTTGAGAGAGATGTCGTAACAACAGTAAAACCCAGATCAGTATACAAAAGTTCTAGTAACTCACATATAACATGAAAAAAAAGAATTTAACACAAAGACATTGAGTAAAAAAGGAAAACTTGAGAGCAGCTCGCAATTTGCTCCCAGTGGTAACTTTATGCAGTACCTCAGAGCAGGGTGAATTTGCAAATGGTTTGTTACTTAATGTGTTGAATTAATATTAGAGATGAACGAACATGCTCATCCGAGCTTGGTGCTCGTTCGAGCATTAAGGTATTCGCATATGCTCGCTACTCAGATGAGCATATCGCGATCCTCGAGGAAATGGCAACTTCCTCTTCCTGCATGTTAGCCGCCTTTTTCAGCCAATCAACATGCAGGAGAGTCTTTGGTACCTCCTAGCATCACATGGGGCCACGACAAGTCGAGCAGGTATTGGCTGGCCAGATCAGATGACCTGGGAATATAAGAATCTGGTCCCGCGCTGCTCGCGTCATACGCCGTCTGCATGAGATTAGAGATAGAGCTGCTGTCTGTCAGGGAGAGTGTTAGGGCCTGAATTTAGTTGTTGGTTAGGCAGGAATCACCTACAAAGAACCCAAAAGCCCTTCTAAGGGCTACAAGCACGTTTTTTTTTTTGGTCTCCTCCTGGCTGCTGGCTGGGACTTGTAGTGCAGCTACCGCCATCTTGGCTGCACACTGTTAGGGCGTGAAATTAGAATCTGCTTAGGCAGGAATCATTGACAAAGAACCCAATGCTCCTTCTAAGGGCTACAACGACATTTTTTTTGTCCTCCTCTCGGCTGCTGGCTGGGACTTGTAGTAGTAGTAGTACCGCCATCTTGGCTGCACACTGTGCACTGGTGGCAGAAAGGGGACAGCACATGGTCCACACAGACCCCAATGAAATTGCCCAAAGTCCTCTCAGTACTCATTTTTGCTGCTGCTGTACCTTGGCTTGCTGGGATCTGTAGTGCAGTCTAGGGAATACGTTTTGTCACTCAGTTATATAAACTACAGTCCGGTGAACAATTGTGAGGTGTGCGATACACTTGCCGCAGTCTAGAGAATAATTTTTTTCACTCAATTATATAAACTACAGTCCAGTGAACAATTGTGAGGTGTGCGATACACTAGCAGTAGTCTGGAGAATAATTTTTTTCACTCAATTATATAAACTACAGTCCAGTGAACAATTGTGTGGTGTGTGATACACTAGCCGCAGTCTAGAGAATAATTTTTTTCACTCAATTACATAAACTACAGTCCAGTGAACAATTGTGAGGTGTGCGATACACTAGCCGCAGTCTAGAGAATAATTTTTTCACTCAATTATATAAACTACAGTCCAGTGAACAATTGTGAGGTGTGCGATACACTAGCCACAGTCTAGAGAATAATTTTTTTCACTCAATTATATAAACTACAGTCCAGTGAACAATTGTGAGGTGTGCGATACACTAGCCGCAGTCTAGAGAATACGTTTTTATTCTCAGTTATATAAACTACAGTCCAGTGCAAAATTGAGTGGAGTCTAAAGACTACATTTTTTTGCCTCAGATAGTAATTCTACTGTCTACTGAATACGGGTTTGGCCTCAGATATTAACTCGACAGTTTGGTGAATATACAAAATGTTAAACCGAAGGGCTAAGGGTCGAGGACACGGGCGTGGGCGTTCAAGTAGTATAGGGGCAGAGGCCGTGGTCCTGGGCAGGGTGACACAGTACATGTTGATGAGGGAGCAGTGGAATGCCGCAGACTTTCGCTCCCTAGCTTCATCTCGCAACTTACTGGTTCATGTGGTACACCACTATTGAAACCACAACAGTGCGAACAGGTGATGACGTGGATAGCAGACAATGCGTCCAGTAATTTATCCACCTCCCAGTCTTCCACGCAGTCCAACCACACTAGCCAAGGGAGTAGACCTCTGTATCCTCCAGCTCAACCTCCTTCCCCCCAGCCTGCCCCCCCACGGAAAGTATGGATTCAGATCTGGCATACTCACAGGAACTCTTTTCAGGACCCTACCCAGAGACACAAACCACTGCTCAACAGCAACCTGAGCAGTTGCTCTGTCCCGATGCCCAAAATTTAGAACTTTCACAGTCTGTGGGTGATGAGAGTGTGGAATTAGTGCAAGTAGTGCGTGAAGAGGTGTCGGATGATGATGATGATGATGAGACACGGTTGTCAGACAGTGACGTTGTTGTCAGGGCAGTAAGTCGGAGGGGGAGCAGAGTGAGGAATCGGAGGAAGAGCTGGTGGATGATGAGGTGACTGACCAGAGCTGGGTTGGTAATCCAACTCAAGACAGTGCTTCTGAAGTGGAGGCAAGTGCAGCACCAGAACAGGTTGGAAGAGGCAGTGGGGTGGCCAGAGGGAGAAGCAGGGCCAGAGCAGGTAGATCAGCAACTGTTTCACGGAGTTCCCGTGCCGAGGCCTAGATGTTCGCAAGTCTGGAGGTTTTTTAAAGAAACTGAGGATGACCGACGGACTGTGGTGAGCAACCTGTGTCACACCAAGATCAGCAGGGGAGCCACCCCCACCAGCCTAACCACTACCAGCATGCGCAGGCATATGAGTGCTAAACACTCGACTCAGTGGAACCAAGGCCGTTCACCGCCTGCGGGTCACACCACTGCCCCTTCCCCTGTGTCACATGCTGGCTCGGCGAGTCCACCCCCCGCCCAGGACCCCGGCACGAGCGCCTTCCGCCCTACAACCACCCATTCACCTGCACGATCCTCCACAACCTCCACCAATGTGTCCCAGTGCAGCGTTCAGCTGTCTTTGCAGCAGACATTTGAGCGCAAGCGCAAATACAATTCCAGCCACCCACATGCCCAAGCCCTAAACGTCCACATCTCCAAATTGTTGAGCCTGGAAATGCTACCCTATAGACTGGTAGAGGGCTTTCCGCAACCTGATGGCGGTGGCTGTCCCTCGGTACTTGGTCCCCAGCCACCACTATTTTTCCCAATGTGCCGTCCCAGCCCTACACCAGCACGTGTCACAGAACATCATCCGTGTCCTGACCAACGCGGTAAGTGATGAGGTCCACCTAACCACGGACACGTGGACAAGTGCTGGCTGGCAGGGACACTATATCTCCCTGACGGCACATTGGGTTAACTTGGTAGAGGCTGGGATCGAGTCTGACCCTGGGGCCACTCATGTAATGCCCACACCAAGGATTGCGGGGCCTACCTCGGTCACGGTTTCTCAGACTTATTATGCCTCTTCCTCCAACCCCTCCTCCTCCTTTTCGCACAGAAACCCTGAGCCAACAGGCAATGTTTCTGAGGGCCAACTGGCGCTCTATACAAACAATGTTCACGGAGGGCCACCTACAGGCCCTCTCTCCAATAAATTTTTTAGTAGCGTCAAATACAGACACTCAAAAAACAATTTTACATGAAGGAGTGTCTCCCCGTCTGCCATCATGTTCAGTCAGCCTGTCCGTAGGTACACCACCTCTGTCGTCCACAGAAGCGGCCACTATGAGGAAGGCCATGGCAAGAACATCCCCTTTTCAATTGAGAACAAGTGGAGACTTGTAGGAGGATGACACTTTTCTTCAGCAGTGGATTCACCTTCCCCTTTATCATTGCCAGACAACAGTTGGTGAAAAAGTAATTGGCAATGATGAAGAAAATGTAACGGTGCAGTGGACCATCTGTGAAGCAAACCTATATATTCCCACCATGCCAGCCATGGGTTGTACATAAACTAATAACAGGAAAAACAAAAAAAATATTTTACAGGAGGGTCAACTACAGACACTCCAAAACAATTTTTTAGGAGGGTCAACTTCGGACACTCCAAAACAAATTTTTGGGAGGCTCACCTACAGACATTTGACTGCAATCTCAGTCTGACCAAGGCATTGGTGGTGTCACTGCCATGCTGTTTCAGGCTAAATTTTTGGGTGGTTCACCTGCTACCTCAATCTAACTTGGTCACTTGTTGGTGTGACTACGCTGTCACCATGCTGTGTCAGGCTCATGCCTGCGTCGTGGGGCGGGGGATAGCACAGCAGTGCCAGCATGAGCAGTGGTGTCACCTGCAGGCGGTGATGGACCTTTGTTGCACCTAGTTGGGTGCTTTCCTAACATGTGCCAGCACATGAGCCTTGCCCTTCTTGGTCTGGGTCAGCACAATGGCATAATGGTATGATTAGGCAGCCTCAGAGGCATCCATGCATGCTTCCCCTGCTGTTTCCTGTCCATTTCCGTGGTGTTTCCATCATTTTCTGAGGTTTCCAGGTTTTCACGCACCCTTCCCTATGCAGTGCCCCGGTCCCCTGTAAAAAATGCTTGAGTCTCCCATTGACTTCAATGGGGTTCGTTATTCAAAACGAGCACCCGAGCATCGGGAAAAATTCGATTCGAATAACGAGCACCCGAGCATTTTAGTGCTCGCTCATCTCTAATTAATATGTTATGCATTATGCTCAATATAGCTATCTATGGATTACACAGCCAGGGTTAAAAATCCTGGCTCAACCCTTGTAGGAGGCTTGGCAGTGGCTGGCCCTTTATCTTGTGAACACTACAGCCATTACACTGAGAACCCTCCCTGAAATGACACTGGAGATTGGACAAGACAGAACAAAGACAGCATTCTAGGTCAGTTCAAGCCGCTGTTCCAGTCTGTCTTCCCAAAAGAACATGGTGTGAACCTGGGATCAGGGGCGTAGCTAAAGGCTCATGGGCCCTGGTGCAACAGTTCAGCTTGACCCCCCCCCCCCTTCCTCACTAAGCGCTGGTGCATCTAGCTTTTCTGTTGTCCGAGGCAAATATTGAAACGCACCCCCATGCCAAATTCTCAACCTAACCCCTTCCCTCCAGTCCTACTGTTAAAGGGGTTGTCCTCTGTTTACTACTGATGACCTATCCTCAGGATAGGTCATCAATATCAGATCGGCCGGGGTCCTCCGGCACCCCCGACGATCAGCTGTTTGAAGATAGGCCAGTGCTCATACGAGAGCTGCTTTCTCTGCTCTGTTCACTTGCTCGCTGTAGCATTTGCAGTGATAAGCAGTAAACAGAGCAGAGAAGGCAGCGCTTGTACAAAAAAAACAACAGACAACCCCTTTAAAGACATACTTTGAAAACATTACATACAGCGCTACAGGGCATACAGAGTCATACATTCCCACATATGTACCTCTTACATCCAGTGAGTTCTCTTCTGTGATGACGTTTTCTTTCCTCTTCTTCTCTTATCAGACCAGACCGCCATGGTGACTTCTTTCAGCAGCGCCTCGTCTCTGCAGAGTTTAACAAACAGTCATCTTACTTTCCTACTTTTCCATCATCCTCTCACCTTCTCAACGCCCCATACTGCCCCCTCCCCCCCCATACTGTACTGCAGAAACAGTTCTTCTGAAAATACTGGTACCACACAGAAAAACAATACCCCCTTACCTTTCAGATCAGATCCCCATATCAAACCTAGATGAGACCCCCCATCTTCAGACCCCCATATCTGACCCCCATTAGACCCCCAATAAGACCCCCATTAGACCTCCAGACCCCCATTAGACCTCTCTAGACCCCCAATCAGACCCCCCTTCAGACTCTTCAAGCTCCTAATCAGACCCCCAATCAGACCCCCTTCTGGCACCCATATCAGACCCCCCTTTCTGGCCCCTAATCAGACCCCCCTTCTGGCCCCTAATCAGACTCCACTTCTGGCCCCCATATCAGACCCCCTTTCTGGCCCCCAGATCAGACCCCCCTTCTGGCCCCCATATCAGACCACCCCCCTTCTGGCCCCCAATATCAGACCCCCCTTTAGGCCCCCATATCAGACCTAAGATCAGACAATAAAACAAATAAATAAACTTACCTCTTCTACCGCTCTTCTCCCTGTCTTGGCTGTCTCCCCGCTCTCACCTCTTCTGCTGCAGGCAGTCAGGACACAGCAACATACCTCCCAACTTTTGAAAAGAGGAAAGAGGGACACTATGTGCGCTTGGCAAATTTTTTTGTACTAGGCCACGCCTCTAACTCCACCCAAAAATAACAAAACAACTAATCCCACAACATGTCCTACTTTCTAACAGCCGTTATTCTTTGGCCGCTAAAGAAACAGCCATGTGACCAGCCTCAGACTTTAATTGGTTATAAAAATGGTCGTCTGACGACTGTTACTTAAACTGCCCTCACACCCCCATTTTTTGCGCCCATGCATTGCATATTGCATTGCATATAGGTAATGCTGAGCGAACTTCTGTTTTCAAGTTCGGCGTACAAGGTTCGGGTTATCTAAGAATTCCATTATGGATTCCTCTACCAAGGACCATACATTATAGTCCGTCGTAACGGAATCCATAACGGAATTCTTAGATAACCCGAACCTTGTACGCTAAACTTGAAAACAGAAGTTCGCTCATCACTACCTATAGGCTAAATATCATCACTCCCCTCCCTTCAGCCCCTCCACAGATATACACCCCATAAAGCCCCCCATTTCCCCCAGAATACACCACATGCCCCCCTCACAGATTTACACCCCATAAAGCCCCCCCCATGTCCCCAGAATACACCACATGCCCCCCTCACAAATTTACACCCCATAAAGCCCCCCCCATGTCCCCCAGAATACACCACATGCCCCCTCACAGAGTTACACCCCATAAAGGCCGCCCCCCCATGGCCTCAAGAATATACCCCAATCTGTACTATAAACCCCTGTAATTGTCCCAGATTCCACTTGAACCCCACTGCCCCTGAGTGCACCACCTGCCCCCTCATATACAAGCTCCATATGTTGCCCCTTACCTGCTCTCCATGAAGCTCTGTGTAGTCCAGGTCTGACATCCTTCCTCACTGGGCTGCTGGCCAACACACACAGCCCCTCCTCCTTCCACAAGCTCCTGCAGTCGGGGTTTGTCACGTGACCATGAAGGAGCATGTGACCAGTGGCATCACAGACCTCCTTCTGGCCACTACATTCTACCCACTACGGAGACTGAACCAAAGTCCTCCACAACACCCACCTCTATGAGGTTAGTAGAAAGTGAGCGCTACCAGCGCTTCACTCATCCTCCTCCTGCATACTAGCAAGCGCTTCCATTATGGAAGCGCTCACTAGTATTCCCTTTATAAGATGCACTGCATCTTATAAAGGGAAAAGTAGAGCACCACTGGCATGGGGGGCCCTCTGGGCCCCCCTGGCTTGGGGGCCCGGTCGCAACTGCGACCGCTGCGACCCCTATAGTTACGCCAGTGCCTGGGATAGGCCAGGGTGCAGGTATGACTGAATCTAGGTGATGAGGTATTAGGTCTGGCTTGGCACATGAAAAAAATACTCCTTTCAGCAACAGGAAAACATTCCCCTACTTTGGTGAAGGCCTAAAATCATGTGTATCAGTAATCATTTTATGGTAAGCATACAGCTGTCATTTCTTAACCAAGCAAGAACACAGCTTACCATTCTGGTCAGTATGCCTGTATCGCTGCCACAAGTCATGCAGCCAGTGATACTCATGTTGTTCAGGACCACAGCACTGTGAAAGAGGTCCCTGCTTTATACAAACAGGTTGTATAGTACCTTTTGACTATGTATATTTTACACACGTACCCTGGCATTTTATTGATCTTTGAATATGTGATGTCATATTTGATATTAGTTTTTGTTGTTGTATCTGTTTATTGATTTTGATATCCATAGGGTCAGTGAACATTTAATCATATTGATTATCACTTGATATTCATTATTGGTGTTTTCTTTCCAGTACCTTTACACACCTGATGTATTAGTGTAATTGATCTCTTTGACTATGTTATACATTGTGCTGTTGGGGAGGTTCTCAAATCTATTGAATTTGAGACCTCCAGGGCTGTTGTGTTCTTAATTGTTCCTAAATTGTCCAGTAAAGCTTACTTTTTATTATATGGTGTATATCACTTTCTGGCACATACTTTTTCTTTGGTTCAGCCTAATTTAAAGACAGAGGAGCAATAAAATGTCCCTCCCCTTCTGCAAACACACTGCACATCGGTATTGACAATTTAGGGATAATGCCTTGTTTGTGGTATCTTCAAAGAATTTGGGGCACATTTATCATACTAGTACAATTTTATATTTAACACCTATTTTTCTTTGGGTTGAAAGTTGCACTTTCTGCTATTTATCATGTGTATCTATTTGAGTTGATAACTTAGTTTTTTGCCTGCTTAGATTTAAGGTGTCATATTTTCTAGATGTTATTTATCTCTGATTCGATTTTAATTTTGCCACTTTTTAATTTCAACTGAGTTGCAAAAGTTCCGACTATTTGCAGCTACATATGCCAGCCAGGAGGTAGTGGAGCTTTGCGCATGCAAACTAGTCAAATTCAGATGTTAAAAAAGCACCCTTAAGGCCTCTTTGACACGACAGTATTTTTTGCGGGCTCCGATCCGCATTTTTTGTGGATAGGATGCGGACCCATTAATTTCTATGGGTCCACAAAAAATGCGGACAGCACACCGTGTGCTGTCCGCATCCATATGTCCGTTCCGTAGCCCGCAAAAAAAAAAAAAAATACGGACAAGAATAGTACTGTTCTATTAGGGGCCAGCTGTTCCGTTCCGCAAAATACGGAATGCACATGGATGCCATTCGTTGTTTTTTTTTGCAGATCTGCAATTTGCGGACCGCAAAACACAACGTTCGTGTGAAAGAAGCCTAAATAGCACTAGTCCACTGACAAAACAGTTAACTTGATCTTGGAAACAGATGGAAAGATAAAACATGGGCAAATATCATGTAAAGTCTAAAACAAGGTGCAAACCTAACAATAAATGCGATTAAATAGAAAAGTCTGGCCAACACAGATAAAATATTATTGAAACAGGCGCAAAACGTCTAGATAAATGTGCCAGAATTACACAGATGATTGTGTGCTCAGTAGATTTTTCTCGACAAGGACTCCAATGGAAAGCATGAAAGCAAACGCTCTTTTTGGAAAGCAAACGCTCTTTTTGGAAATAATTAGCCTTGAAGTGAAAAAGTCTCTCATCCTATTACTGACTTGGTCTAATTATATTACAAGGAACAAGACACCCAAGAAATTTATAATGTATTTAAAATGAGTGTCCTTGCTGTGCTTTTTCTTTCCAAGTGTTTCGAAAATGTTTCCTTTTTATTCCTTTCATTCTTGTCATTTGCTTGCCTTGGTGTGGATTGGTAACAGATGCTACTGTCAAAATTCAATAAATAACATGAAAAAAAAAACTAATACTCCCACATCAAAAGCTTTATTCAAGACCATGCTGGTTTAGAACTATGGCTAGAATAGCAGAATTACTCTTAATTTTTCATGGTAAGGAGTCGTGCAGTGACATGATGTGTCTGAAACCGAGCTGTCTATGGAATGGCCTATGTATGGGCCTATGGAAGAACAGCAGACGCCCGCATCTTCTGTTCTTCCAGAATGTGTGAACGGCTTCGTTCATAGTAACATAGTAACATAGCCAGTCTGGAAGAAAAGAAGATGCGGGCGTCTGCTGTTCTTCCATAGGCCCCAATATCAACAATAATAAATCTGTAGTTGCTGTCAGCTAAAGCCAACAGAATCACAGAAAAATATTGTTTGTAATTAAAATATTGGGACCCTGAGTGAGCCGGCTTCTTCACACGAATGTGCTTACCATCCAACGCCCCTATGCAGTGAGGAAACTGCGCTGATTAATAGAACTCGTCGGCAGTTCCAACCAACTAGCCCTGCCACAGCCAAGGCGGCTACCAGGTTCGTCTGCTCCAGATGTTCCATTTGTAATCATGGCAGATGAGGGGTTTGCATTATCTCCTCATGTAATGCGACCTTTCCCAAGACGTGATTTGGAAGACCGGCACGTCGATATGTTGAATGTGCTTTCGGAATACTATCCAGTAAATGGAGAGTGTTCCTGTCAACCTTGCAAATTAGTCCACAAAATGCCACCCTGGTGATACAGGCTTGTGTGATTTTACACAATTTACACCAACAGTTTGTCTATGAGACCAAGCGTGGGTGGGGAAGGGGACAGACTGGCAGGCATGTCTCATTCATTATTTTCTATGCCTGTTGTAGAAAACGGTTTAAATGTAAGACAGCTAGGAAGCTGCCTTACATTTAGAAGCGGCAGTGGATCCACCAAAGTTATGAAGAGACCTGCACATCTACATAACTCCAGTGGATCCACCGCCAGTGCAGGACCTTATTAAAACCAGCGTCTTGAACACTGGTCCTAATAAATTTGCCCCGAAAGGTCTAAAGGGATGAATACATTTTCTATTTATCACATAGGTATCACAGCTTTATTATGTCTTTTTTTAACTCTTTAATTCTGTTTTAACATTATAAACAATTTAAGAAAGAACAAAATCAAACTACATTGCCCTGTACAAGGTGAAAGAGAAGCGGAATTATGGGGAAAGAAGAGAACGGACAAAACGAAAAAGAGAGAAATGATGATGAGGGAGTGAAAGAATGAAAGTAGGTGTTCATAAGGTATAAATATTCCTATAGCACATGCCAAGCCCCACACCCTGAGATACGATTATATAATTATAATGTAGTGAGCCTATCAATTTTTTTTGAACATTCAGTTTTTATTGATTTTCAAGTTTTTTTCAAAAAACAAACATTTACATACATATATAAATGTAATAAGGCATCATACTGAACAGGTTTGACACAGGTCATTGTTATTCACAATAAGGCAGATCACAATGTAGAGCAAGATCACTTGGTACAGCTATAGTCATGAACATCAGGAGGGGACGGGCATTAGGAGATGGAAGAATTTGGACTGGGGGTGTTTCGATAAGTTGACCAGGGTAGCCACTTCAATGATAAAGCAGAGCTATGTTTAGCTAAATACACTAGAGTAGTTTCATATTGTTTATATAAATCTACCCGGGACGTAACATCACCCATTACAGGTATATCTGTGGATTTCCATTTTGAGGCTATGCTCATTCTAGCTGCAGTGAGTATATGTGTCACTAGCCATCTATAGTGGGGTAAAATGTCTGACATTCCTATAAGTAGCAATGCCAGGGTAGTGTTTGGGTACACCTGACCCTGAGTAATATGGGATATCAAACGAAAGACATCTTTCCAAAATGGGACTATTTTAGGGCACAACCACCAAGTGTGGATCAGGGTGCCAATTCCACATCATTGCTTCCAACAAGAGTTGGAGTAACCAGGTATACAGTGAGCAAGCCTATCTGGGGTGAGATACCATCATAACTGCACTTTTTTAATTTGTTCAATATGATTAACACATTTAGAGGTGCATGCTGACCATTTAAACACCTGCTGCCATTGTTCTATGGAATAGGTAGTCTGAAGGTCTTGTTCCCACTTAAGCATAAAGGGGAGTTTGTCACTACCTGTTGGCCGGTTAATAGAGCGATAGAAGGGCGAGAGGCCTTGGAAAGTGCGGTCCATAGTATAAAATGCTCTAAATAACTTATGATCTTGACTAGCTGTATCTTTAATAGAATTGTTAGATAGGAAATGCCTAATTTGAAGATACTGGTAAAACCAGGTTTTAGGGAGGTCATAAGTAGTGCTAAGTTGTTCAAAGGATCTAAGTAGATCGCCCTCATATAAGGAGTGTACATATTGAATACCCTTAGTCTCCCACCTCGTCAAAATTAAGCCTGGAATATGTGGTTCCAAGCATCTAATCGATAGATGATTGAATGGGATACATAGTTGTGTGGAGGAGGACAATAAACTTTTCCAAATGTTAAGGGAGTGCGAAATTGTAGTCAATGGGCTTGAAACCTGAAGAGGGTGATGGTACATAGCTTCCGCTAAGACTTTTAGAGAGGGTTCCTTAGTCAGAGCATTTTCAATCTGAACCCAAGTATGTGTCGGAGATGGGTGGAACCATTCTCTCATGGCATCCAATGCAGCTACTTTATAATATGCCACTAAATTAGGCACTCCCATCCCTCCTTCCGCAAGTGAGTAGTATAATAACTTATGGGCCACTCTTGGTCGTTTATTTTCCCATATAAACTGTAGAAGGAGGTTTTGCAACTCCTTGTGGAGGGCCCTACTGATTGGAAGTGGGATACAGCGTAAAACATATAAGATCTTTGGCAGAAAGATCATTTTACAAATATGTATACAAACTATCCAGGAGAGTTCCATAGGGGAAAGCCTGGTAAGTTTGGGTTTGATAGAGGTGAGCAAGAGCTGGATATTTTGAGATGCCACTGCTGCGACCTGAAAACACAAGGAAATTCCTAAGTAGGGGATCCCAGATGGAGACCATACAAATTGGAAATTTGTTGATAAGCGTTGAATAGTAGGCGGATCAAATAAGATTGGGAGCACCAGGGATTTGAAGGAGTTTATTTTCTTATATGACACTTTAGAATATTGGTCAAGAACGTCCATGAGAGCAGGAAAAGAAGTGTCTGGCTTCAAACATGTGACAATCACGTCGTCTGCATATAAGCCGATGCTGTGAGTCTTTTCACCTACTGGTATCCCTGTAATATTGGGATGGGATCGGACAGATTCAGCTAACAGTTCCATCACTAAGGCAAAGATAACAGGAGAGAGGGGACAACCTTGTCGAGTCCCATTGCTAATCTGGAAGGGGGAGGACAAGAATCCAGAGGCCAATACCCTAGCTGAGGGTTTAGAGTATAAGACCAAGATAGACTGCAATATGGGGCCAGTAATTCCAAATTTGATGAGGACTGCCTCCAAATACCCCCAGTGCACCCTGTCAAAGACTTTTTCGGCATCCAGAGACAGGAATGCACCAGGTGACCTAGAGAGTTGCATAATTTGCAGTAGATTAATCATACATCTCGTTCCATCTCTTGTCTGTCTGCCTGCTACGAAGCCCACCTGATCTGCGTGTACTAAGTCAGGTACTACCATCTGTAAACAGCAAGCAATCAGTTTGGCATACAATTTAATATCACAGTTAAGGAGAGCAATTGGTCTGAAATTTTCAGGTTTGATAGGGGGCTTGACCGGTTTGGGTAGAGTGGTGATGATCCGGGGCTATGTAGTGAGCCTATCATATCTGTAGAGAGTTGAGTCAGAATGCTAAGTCATGCACTTAACAATGTTTTTGTGTTCATATGAAGGAAATAAAATGCTTATTTACTTTAATATGCATCATATTGATGAATGAGCTAAGCTGCTTAGTAAATCTAATCCATAATCTCCTATTTGATATTCATTTTGCTTATGCCTTGCTCATACTTACATTCCAAAATTGGTATATAATTATTACCTTCCCCATGCAAAGTGCTCAGTCATTTACAATCTGGTTTGCGCACCTGTTCCTATTGCTGTACAATTAAGTTAAAATCCTTAATAATGATGATGAAAAAGTAATTTATTTGGCTTCCATAGCAACTAGATTTGCAGACAGGTTGATTAGTCTTCAGGCTCAACAAATAAACAATAATCTCTGGTTGTGATGAATATTCAAGCACATCTGTTACGTGACAATGGGAGCATCTGTGGTGAGATTCCTGGCATTGCTCTTACGAGGGACCACTTGTCCATGACCCTGACAAGATTTTGTCCTGGACTTATAGTAATCTTTATATTACCAATAATTAGAAGGTCATATACAATCACGTCAGGTATCAAGGAGGGTTAAGTCTAGGTTATATCTGGTATTCCACAGCATGACATTTCTTTACAGTAGTTTTATTGTCACTGTCAATTGCACATTTTATTGACCGGAATTTATTAAGAGTGCCGTTCCATATGCCATATGTGCTGGAGTAAAATATGCCAGGTTTATTAATAGTTGCAGAACTCGTAAATTTGATGCTTTTTCTGGTAGGTAGTCTGTGTGCCAGAGAAGCAAATATAAGGCCAAGTAGTGAGAGATGCATATAATTGAAAAAAATTTGCGCACCAAAATTTGCAAACTGGTGTACGTTGCATAATAAATCCCCCTATCTATTTTTCCATTTTGGGATTTTCATTATTTACTCCCTACCTTCCTGGAGCCATAACATTTTTTTTTACCGTTCACATAGCCGTATGAGGGCTTCTTTTTTGCAGAACAGGTTGCATACAATTGCAAATGGGGGAAATTGGAAAAAAAAATGCAACTCCACCAAAGTTTTATAGATTTCAGGTCACTACTATTACAACGATAATGGAGAGGTGGAGGGGTCTGCCTTCTTGTAAAGTCCTGTCTAAAGCCCACACTCCGGGAAGATATAAGTGAGGGACATGAAGATGTGGAGTCACTGTGGGTAGAAATAAATGGAGCCAAAAACAATAATAAAATACTCATAGGAGTTTATTATAAACCCCCTAGTATACCAGAGCCCATAGAAAATCTACTTCTAAACGAAATAGACGAGGTGGCAAATCATAATGAGGTCGGTATTATGGGGGATTTCAACTACCCAGATATAGACTGGAAAACTGAAACCTGTATATCTCATAAAGGAAACAGGTTCTTGGAAATAACCAAAGACAATTACCTTTCCCAACTGGTTCAGGACCCGACTAGAGGGACGGCCATACTGGACTTAGTATTAACCAATAGACCTGACAGAACAACAGATGTGCAGGTTGGGGGACACCTGGGAAATAGTGACCATAATATAATAACCTTCAAATTGTCATTCAAAAGAGCGTTTCTTCAGGGAGGAACAAAAATACCAAACTTCAAAAAAGCAAAATTTATCCAACTAAGAGAGGCCATAGGCCTAACTAACTGGGACACAGTCCTCAAAAATAAAAATACAGCCACAAAATGGGATATTTTTAAAAGCATCCTAATATCTAATTGTGAGAGGTACATACCTTATGGGAATAAAAGGTTAAGGAACAAGAAAAAAACAATGTGGATAAACAGAACTGTAAAGAAAGCAATATATGACAAACAGAAAGCATTTAAATCACTAAAACAGGAGGAGAGCGAGGAAGCATTGAAAAACTATAAGGAAAAAAATATGTATAAAGACAAATAAAAACAGCCAAATTAGAGACCGAGAGATTAATTGCCAAAGAGAGTAAAACTAACCCTAAAATGTTCTTTAATTATATAAATGGTAAAAAGTATAAACCTGAAGGTGTCGGCCCCTTACAGAGTAATGAGGGGGGAGTTGCAGAGAGCGATGAGGAGAAAGCAAATCTGCTAAATATCTTTTTCTCCACTGTATTCACTGAGGAAAATAAACTGTCAGATGAAATGCAGAATATAAAAGTAAATTCCCCATTAAAAGTGCCCTGTCTGACCCAGGAAGAAGTAGAGCAGCGTCTTAAAAAGATTAAAATAGACAAATCGCCAGGACCGGATGGCATACACCCCTGTATCCTAAGAGAATTAAGTAATGTCATCGCCAGACCCTTATTTCTGATATTTAAGGACTCTATACTGACAGGGAGTGTTCCAGGATTGGCACATAGCAAATGTGGTGCCAATATTCAAAAAGGGTCCAAAAAACAGAGCCGGGAACTATAGGCCGGTAAGTTTAACATCTGTCGTAGGTAAACTGTTTGAGGGTTTTCTAAGAGATGCTATTTTGGAGTACCTCAATGAAAATAAGCAAATTACTCCATATCAGCATGGCTTCATGAGGGATCGGTCATGTCAAACCAATTTAATCAGTTTCTATGAGGAGGTAAGTTCTAGACTGGACCGCAGCGAATCAATGGATGTCGTATATCTGGACTTCTCCAAAGCATTTGACACTGTACCACATAAAAGGTTAGTATATAAAATGAGAATGCTTGGCCTGGATAGACTGGAGACTTGGGCAGAGAAGTGGCAGATGAGGTTTAACACTGACAAATGTAAAGTTATGCATATGGGAAGGAATAATGCAAGTCACCAGTACATACTAAATGGTAAAATATTGGGTAACTCTGACATGGAAAAGGACCTAGGAATTTTAGTAAACAGCAAACTAAGCTGCAGAAACCAGTGTCAGACAGCTGCTGCCAAGGCCAATAAGATAATGGGTTGCATCAAAAGAGGCATAGATGCCCGTGATGAGAACATAGTCCTGCCACTTTACAAATCACTAGTCAGACCACACATGGAGTACTGTGTACAGTCTGGGCTCCTGTGAACAAGGCAGACATAGCAGAGCTGGAGAGGGTTCAGAGGAGGGCAACTAAAGTCATAACTCGAATGGGTGGTCTACAGTACCCAGAAAGATTATCAAAATTAGGGTTATTCACTTTAGAAAAAAGACGACTGAGGGGAGATCTAATAACTATGTATAAATATATCAGAGGTCAGTACAGAGATCTCTCCCATGATCTATTTATCCCCAGGACTGTGACTGTGACGAGGGGACATCCTCTGCATCTGGAGGAAAGAAGGTTTGTACACAAACATAGAAGAGGATTCTTTACGGTAAGAGCAGTGAGACTATGGAACTCTCTGCCTGAGGAGGTGGTGATGGTAAGTTCACTAAAAGAGTTCAAGAGAGGCCTGGATGTATTTTTGGAGGGTAATAATATTACAGGTTATAGTTACTAGAGAGGGGTCGTTGATCCAGGGAGTAATTCTGATTGCCTGATTGGAGTCGGGAAGGAATTTTTTCCCCTAAAGTGGGGGAAATTGGCTTCTACCTCAAAGGGGTTTTTTGCCTTCCTCTGGATCAACTTATAGGAAAACAGGCCGAACTGGATGGACAGATGTCTTTTTTCGGCCTTATAAACTATGTTACTATGTTACCACATTTGTATAGTTTTTCTTGTGTTTTTTTCTAAGAAAAAAATTAAAAACTGATTTTTACTTTGCATCATCATATTCTGACCCTCATAACTTTTTATATTTAAGTCTACAGAGCTGTTTGGAGGCTTAGTTTTTGCTTGGTGATCTGTAGTTTTCAGTGATGCTATTATCTAGTGTTTATGCCTTTTTGATAATGTTTTATTACATTTTTGTGGGAAGTGAAGCAATGAAAAAACAGGGAATCATCAATTTCTGTTTTCCATTACAGTGTTCACCATACAGGATAAATACATTTATATATTTAATAAGCATTAATCTGGCATTTTGAGGTACAGAGGTGCATATTATCTTTATTTTATATTTATATTTTTATTATGGGAAAAGTGTGGTGATTTGAACTTTCATTTTTATTTTTTTTTATATATTTTTTTATTTTATTTTTTATTTAATACATATTTTAAGTCCCCTTAGGGTACTTTAACAATCAATTGTTCGATCATTAATCCCTTAAACTGCAATGCATTACCATTGCAGCCTATAGAAGTCACTATGTCCCTATGGAGCCCTGCCACCCACAGGCCTTCATAGGAACTACTGCTGTGGTAGCCTCGGATTCTTAAGAGGGATCAATGCTATCGCAAAGAATGAATAGGGAGCTGTTTGGGCCCCAGGAGCACAGAATTTCCAGTGAAAGCCACCCCAGATGCAGTTTTCACAATTGACCACAGCATCTAAAAAGTTAAATCTTTGCTATCAGTGTTATTGCCAATTGCAGACATTAGCCCCGGGGGCTTGTTGGGTGAAACAGCAGATACCCAAAGGCTATAGCACCCCTGTGCTTGGGAGTCAGGCCATCATCTTTAAAAACCCGACTTCTACCATACATATATGACAGAGGTTGGGAAACGATTAAACCATAGGTTGGTTTTGATTAAATTTGAATAATATAGTTGAGTATAGTTATATCGTATAGCTAGGGAAATTCTCTAAATCTATACAAAAATACATAGCTGTAAAATGTAAAAATACCACAGAAAACAGGCTGACAATAGGCCATCCCTACAATATACCATACTGTCTTTCCAGGCACAGCCTTTAAGTGATTCCTAACCATCAGAAAAATGTCAGTTCCCTTTTCCCCAGGGGTAGTCTCTCAGTTAAGTTGATGTCTAACAGCATTCAGCATCAGGGGAGAAGATTCCCTGGACCAGGCTTCTCTCCAGGCCTACATCTCAGGGGCTCACACAGGCACATGTTGCCTCTAGCTCTGATGACTAAACACTCTCTCTACTCTACAAGCCAGTGGGTAGGTCTAGATTATCTCCCGGCAACCTAACTAGGACTTCAAGTGTTAACTAATTGCTGGCCATACATAACCATTTGGGATATACATAGGGTATACAAAACATTTAACTCCTTAGTATAAGATTAACTGTTTAGCATTAAAGTGATCCTTTACAGTGATCCATTGGGTCACTGCAGAAGTAGTATATCCCCTGGAGAACACTGTGTAGAGTCCCCTGGATGGTGGAAGGAGGGGTGCCCTTGGTGTTAATGCGCAACGAGATAAGCAAGAGACCGAGATGAAGTCGAAGACCTTTTTCAAATATTTTCTTTACTTGGCAGCAAATTGCAGAATATGGTCAAATAAGATGGAAGTACACAGTCTTACAAGGCGGTTTCCCAAGAATGGTCTCTTAAGATTTCCTAAATCTCAATGTTCTCTAAATGAAGCAATCTGTTTCTCTTGATACAATTCCTCAATTAGCAATTTCTCAGCAAAATGACAGCTGCCAATACTGGTAAGCCAGGCCTGAAGCCTAAGGCTTAGTCCAGAGGACTATAACCAAAGTTTTCTCTTCTGAAGATGAAGATGGAGGATCACATGATGACGTGTTGGGTCCTGACCAGTGGGCTTGTCCATAATGCCTTAAAGTCAGCCTCACAACCAATAGGGAGGGACAATATTGTCTTGTCTATTAGACACTATGTTAGTCCCCAGCAGAGATGCAATTCTGAGCTCAGCCACTGATGTAATAGGATATAGACACAGCAATTAAACACACACAAGAAAGCCAGTTTAGGGTCTTAAAGGGAAAGTGTTAGGGATTGGGATGGTACTTTACATGAGCATAAGCAAGCTTGCAGTTTATATATATATAAAAAAACTAAATGTTGTGGCTGATGATATTTTAAAGTGCACTTAAACCTTCACACAAGTTTCTTTAAAACTATGACAAATCCTCTAGTTTGTGGTATGTACAGATTTTGTGTTTTACAATAGAAGCCGCAGTGAGCTCAGGACGGATAGGAGCAATCATCACTTCTCCTGCCTGTTCTCGCTCTGCTAAAAGTTTGGCATAGCACATTGATACAAGATCTCACATTGATATGCTATGGCAGGCTTTAGCTGAACAGGCATAGGCAGGAGATCTGCACTGCACATCTCCACTTCTGTTGGTGTAAAAGCTCATAGGAGACCTTATACAGGCCAGGTTTATAGCGGAGCAAGGACAGGCAGGAGTAGGGATATGTGTAGTGTTCTATACTGTATTGCTGCAGATGCTTCTCCCCCTACTGCTACTACTACTACTCCTACACAGCCACACATCTCCTGTCTGTCAGGCTCCATACTGAACTGCTGCTGCTTTGACTACTACTGCCATCACTACTACCTCCACACATCCACAACTCCTATCCATTAGCAACCAGCCTTAGCATTAGCAATTACAGCTGCTCCCAAAAAAAGCATACTTTTTGATCCGTTTGTTCAGAACAAGTCACAGCTTTTTCTTTATTATTGTACTTGCATAATCACAGGTAGACATCTGCCCCCAATAAGGGACAATTTTTGGAAAAATGTTTTAATTTTAAAAAGCATAACAAATTCCACACTGCAGTATATCATTAAATAGACTGTTAACAATGTCAGTCATGCATTTACCCAAAGGGGGGGGGGGAATGTAATTAAAAAAAAAATAAGAGAGACAATAGAAAAAATATGAGTCCTAGGAGACTTCAGAGTGTCACACCCAACTTTTCAGAGCAATCTGAGCACTTTTGATTTGGGTTGAAGCTAAATGTACCAGAATTGAACCTTTTGACCATATAGTTGGAATCAGACCTGGAACACATTTGAAGACATTTTCTGTGAGAATTGCCAGTCAATGCCATTCTAAGGCTTTTTTTCCATCTGTTTTATCCATTTCTGTCTCCATGCAGTACTTTTTCTTTCAGTCTAAAAAAAAAACGATCCCAGACGGAAATGGCTAAAACAGATGCAAAATGTACATAACAGATGCATAGGATCCATTTTTTATAGGATCCATTTTGGATGTGCGGGGTTCTGTTCTTCTGATGGATCAGAAGAACGGAAAATTAAACAGTAATGTGAATCCAGCCTAACTACTCTAGTTGTTTCCAAATCTTCTCTATGGTTTCTGTTAGGAGGGAAACTAGGCTTGCGGTCCATCCCCAGGATGTTAATGTTGAGCTTCTTGAAGTCTACAAAGGGTGTGTCCGTGTGCTGTGCAGACATTTTTAACTAGCTTTTTAGAGTCTCTGTGGCAGCACCTTCTATGAACTGTTCCCATAAGGTTTGGTCTTGGTTCACGGCCTCACTTGGGTCTAAGCAAATGATGGCCCTCAGGGCCTCTTGCAAGGATAGGGCAAAGTCTCTGATTGACTCCCTGGATTGTTGTCTTTTGCCAAAGAATCCGCATTTTCAGTTCTGAAGCAGTTCTAGTCTCAAAGGTTGTGCTAAGGATTTGCTCTACGGTCCTTTTCTCTGACCATGGTTAGGATTTGACTTCACAGAGTGCAGCTCCTTCTAGTTGACCAATTATAATTTACACTTTCTAGTCTGTGGATGCAAGGTATAGTTTGAAGGTTATCTCCTGTTTGCTTGAATCAGCAGAAGGCAATTGTGCAATTTTCTGGCAAGTTGCATATATAGTTGTAGCTGCATATAAAGTGGCAGCTGCAGCACAATTGATATGGAAGAGGTGCACAGCAATGTTAGCAAAAGTGCCAGACAATCTTTTTATGGTTATGGAACATTTTAAACCCCTTGAACATTTCAGCTGGGGCAGAGATTCATCTTCCAGCAAGACAAAGACCCTAAACATACAGCCAGAGCTACAATGGAATGGGTTAGATCAAATCATATTCATGTGTTAGGATGGCCCAGTCAAATCCCATTGAGAATCTGTGGCGAGACTTGAAAATTGCTGTTCACAGACGCTCTCCATCCAAAGTGACTGAGCTTCAGTTATTTTGCAAAGAAGAATGGCCAAAAATTTCAGCCTCTAGATGTGGAAATCTGATAGAGACATACCCCAAAAGACTTGCAGCCGTAATTGCAGAGCAAGGTGGCCCTACAAAGTATTGACTCTTTTCCAAACAATTCATAGCGCAAATGTTCCCAGATAGTGATGTATTGATATGAGTAATAATGAGTAATTATGGGGTTTGTAGTATTCCTCCTCTCCTCAAAGTCTAAAGTCTCTTTCTGCACAATCTAAGGCTGGCAATAATGGTTTTGCAACATTGGCTGTAATTCCTAGATGAGGGGTACAGGATTAAGATATGGTTCTCCAAGACCGTGTCTAAGTGTGAAGGGTGTATTAGCAATGTCCCACTCACTGCAGTAAAGTCTCTATCAGCCTTAAACGGCAAATATCTTACTGACTGTCTCCAATGCTCAGCCATGCAGATTTTGGACCTTTTAGTTCTTCTTGCTCTCTCTTTTCCTGGATTACTGTAAAAGTAGTAGTAAAAGAAGAATCATTGACGTCACAGCATTGCAGGGGAGGAAGCCTTGGGAGGTTAGGGGAGGAGCAGACAGCTGCGAAGGGAACTTGGGAGCCATTTTTCATACGAATAAAAGTGCTTTTCCTGGGTATGGGATAAAATCCAGATGAGAGGTATGGATTAGAGATGAGCGAACATGTTAAGATTCGGTTCAGTTTGAATTCGCTGAATTTTTGAATTTCAGTTCGGACCCGAATCGATTCAGGACAAACCAAAATAGCTCCAATGGCCCTATATAACACCATTTAGGCTCCTATTTTGGGGAGATTTATCATCTCCCTTGCACCAGAAAAGTGTGCAGCGGACCAGACCGCGGGGGCATGTGTGAGTGTTGGGGATGTCACAGTGATAATGGTGCCGGTGGTTATATTACTCACAGTTAGGTGACTATGGCTCCCTGGGCCAGCGTTTAGGTGTGTGGAAGGGGGACATCAATCCCTTCGGGCACTCTCTAGTTCCAGTGACTCTGCCGGGTGGTAAGGCGAGGTGCCCTTGGTGGTAAGGTATTAAGGTGTCGGTCGGCAGGGTCCCTGATGGTTTTCGTGACGCCAGCACCTTGCGGTGCAAATAGGTGAACAGTAGAAAGGATGGGTAGACACGTGAGTTGCAAACTGTAGGAACTTTACTGAAGATAGATCCGCCTTGAGGTACAGGTTGTTCATACAGAAAAGGCTTACAGTAACTTGATGCTGTAGGTTTCCTGAACAGGCAGGATAAAAGGTGTGCTTCAATACTTGCTTCTAGAGTCAGAGAAAAATAAATCCTTCTTGTTCCTTAGTTTAGTACAGTCTTTAGTAAGACAGCCAGGCTATGGACATAAAATAGATTATTTAGCTAACTACCAGTATCCCACAGGGCGGTGCTCCCTGGCGGCAGGCAATACACATCTGCTCCATTCTTTGTCTTGGGTACCTCTAATAAATTGTGTCCTCACTCCCCGGAGGGGTAAGATGTGGATAAAGACGACTGAGCTCTAATCGTTTGGACGTGTCCAGGTGCTGTGGAGCTTCTCCTGGTCAAATTGGCAGTGCAGTCCATAAACAGTAGGAATGCTTTACCTCCACCTACACTATATCCTTTCAGCTTCTGGCCTGTCTGAAGTGGCTCTAAAGAGGTTAGCCACAAGATCCCTCAGCTAGGTTGAAGCCAAGGGCTAGCAGGGCAGCTGCCTGTTCTTCTCTCACACTCCTCTGCTCAGCACTGGTTCAGAACTCAACCAGTTCTAACCTGAACTTGCCAGACCCTATGGTACATATATGTGGTGAGAGCACCACCTAGTGGCAAGAAATATGAATGTAGTACACCAGCCTGTTAGGATTTCTACAGCATTTAAAATACATGAATGGCATATTAACAATAACATGACATTTGTAGTGCACACTATAAGTGGGACACTGCAAGTGACTTTAAAAAGTCACAAGCTATGTGGTTAAATCTCCATTATCCCTTTTTTGTCCATTTTTTTTTAATGAAGTTTTACTTTTTTTCTTCCCTCTCCTTCCTCCCTAATCTCCTGAACACAGTGACAGAAATAGTAAATCAGGTCTGAGTAAAACTGACATACATAGCTATGGGTAAGCGTATGTGTGATGGCGTAAGTTAACAGCGTTGTTAAAAACACACCACACCATTGCATGTGTTATTCTTTTTCATATTAGAAACCTTCCAAAAATTGTCTCTTATTGGGTGCAGATGTTTTAATACAAATGGTGATATGGAATTAAAAAATAAATGTGGCTTGTTGGGACCAAGCGTCCAAAAATGATGACTTGATGAGGTCAGAATGCCTGCCCATAAGACATTTACAATTTTTTGGGGCTTAAAAGTACAAAGTCAAACAAAGTCTGGGCGTAAAGACAGGGAGGCAAAATAAAAAATCCAAAGTGAGATGTACAGTTGAGCACCAGGGCATCTTACTTCTCACTCTATTCTACTTCTATTTTTAAAAGCAAAAATAAAAGATGCTGTGTGAGGAGATCTTGACAGCTTCTGTCAAACATGGTGATAAAAATAAAGCTGACTGGGGCTTTTTGTTACTGATGAGGTGAAGTTTTTATACAGAGTGCAAGGAATAATAATCCAAACAGAACATTCCATATGCACTGCTTTGTAATTATATCTGTAGTTAGTGCATACAAATATTATTTCTACTTATAAAAATATCCACGCACCTTTAATAAAGATTGTTCAACCGCCAGCTCGATAATCTTTCATACACACACATGCTCAGCTCAGATGACAAATTATATGTTTTAAAAGGAAACATAGGAGAAAACCCCTGCCAGACTCCTGTGGGTGTGGTTTATCTACCAGAAGACCAAAAGGTTCATCAGTCAGGGTGTTATGACTGTAGGTAGGCACATACAAGGACAATGAGACCTAAAGCTAGAACCCAGTCCACTTTCCCTACCTACTTGCAGTACAAGGTCTAGTTAGCTAGAATGCAACTGGTCGTCAGTACCTACGCTATTGCAGAAATGGACAAACAAAATACCAGAGTCGTACATAAATAAGTCAGAACCAGACAAGCTATACAGTACCAAATGAGAGACAGAGAGTGGTCAGAAGAACGAGCAATCCAATAAGCACAGGAACACAGCTAGTGAGTGTGAGACCATCACTGGCACTGGTGTATGGCCAAGAAGGGGTTTAAAGGGGTTGTCCGGGAATTAATAAAATGAAAATACTTAAACATTACTTTATTATAAATATATTCCCAAATACCTTTCATTAGTTATAATGGCTCGTTTTGTCTGGGGAGCAATCATCAGGAGAAATAAAATGGCCGCTGTCCTATTAGTGCACACAAAACATGTCCTAATCACACAGCAGGACAAGTTATTTCACATCAATGAGGTAAAGAGCTGCCTCATCCTCCTCTCTGCTTGTCAGGGATTATGATCCTGAATACAAATGATTCTCTGCAGGGGCGTAGCTAAAGGCTCATGGGCCCTGGTGCAACATTTCAGCTTGGGCCCCCCCTTCCCTCGGCGCTGATGCACCTAGCTTTTCTGATGCCCAAGGCAAATATTGAAACACCCCCCCATGCCAAATTCTCAACCTAATCCCTTCCCTCCAGTCCTACTGTTAAAGGGGTTGTCCTCTTTTTACTACTAATGACCTATCCTCACTATAGGTCATCAATATGAGATCGGCTGGGGTCCTCCGGCACCCTGACGATCAGCTGTTTGAAGAGAGGGCAGAGCTCATATGAGAGCTGCTTTCTCTGCTCTGTTCACCTGCTCGCCATAGAATTTGCAGTGAAGAGCAGTAAACAGAGCAGAGAAAGCAGCGCTCGTACAAAAAAAAAAAAGACAACCCTTTCAAAGACAGACTTGTAAAATATTTCATACAGCACTACAGAGCATACAGGGTCATACAGCGCCACATATGTACCTCTTACATCCAGTGACTTCTCTTCCCTGATGACGTTTTCTTTCCTCTTCTTCTGTCAGACCAGACCGCCATGGTGACTTCTTTCAGCAGCGCCTCGTCTCTGAAGAGTTCAACAAACAGACATCTTACTTTCCTACTTTTCCATCATCCTCTCACCTTCTCAACATCTCACCCTGCCCACTCCCCATACTATACTACAGAAACAGCCCCCTAAAAAATACTGGCACCACACAAAAAAACAGTACCCCCCTTACCTTTCAGATCAGATCCCCATATCAAACCCCAGATGAGACCCCCCCCATCTCCAGACCCCCATTAGACCTCCAAACTCCCATATCTGACCCTCATTAGACCTCCAAAGCCCCAATCAGCCCCTTGTTAGACCCCCAGACCCCCTATTAGATGCATGGTGTAGCATGGTGTAGGGATTATACTGTATACTATACAGCATGGTGTACGGATTATACTGTATACTATACAGCATGGTGTAGGGATTATACTGTATATTATACAGTATGGTGTACGGATTATACTGTATACTATACAGCATGGTGTAGGGATTATACTGTATATTATACAGCATGGTGTAGGGATTATACTGTATATTATACAGCATGGTGTACGGATTATACTGTATACTACGCAGCATGGAGTACGGATTATACTGTATACTATACAGAATGGTGTACGGATTATACTGTATACTATACAGCATGGAGTACAGATTATACTGTATACTATACAGCATGGAGTACGGATTATACTGTATACTATACAGCATGGAGTACGGATTATACTGTATACTATACAGCATGGTGTACGGATTATACTGTATACTATACAGCATGGTGTAGGGATTATACTGTATATTTTACAGTATGGTGTACGGATTATACTGTATATTATACAGTATGGTGTATGTATTATACTGTATATTATACAGTATGGTGTATGGATTGTACTGTACATTGTATAGCATGGTACAGGGATTATAATATTGTGTAATCTATACAATATATACTGTACAACAAATGCATGGCAGTTACACCATGCTGGACAATATAACCCCTGCGCCATGCTGTACAATATACGGTATATACACAGTGGAGGTATAATGTATATTGTCTGGCACAGTGTATGTATATACCTACACACACACACACATACATACATACATACACACACATACATACATACATACATACATACACACACATACATACAGTCATGGCCAAAAGTTTTGAGAATGATACAAATATTAATTTTTACAAAGTCTACTGCTTCAGTTTTTAAAATGGCAATTTGCATACACTCTAGAATGTTATAAAGAGTGATCAGCTTAACAGCAATTACTTGCAAAGTCAATATTTGCCTAGAAAATGAACTTTATCCCCCAAAACACATTTCAACATCATTGCAGCCCTGCCTTAAAAGGATCAGCTAACATTGTTTCAGTGATTGCTCCATTAACACAGGTGTGGGTGTTGATGAGGACAGGGCTGGAGATCAATCTGTCATGATTAAGTAAGAATGACAGCACTGGACACTTTAAAAGGAGGCTGGTGCTTGGCATCATTGTTTCTCTTCTGTTAACCATGGTTATCTCTCAAGAAACACGTGCAGTCATCATTGCACTGCACAAAAATGGCCTAACAGGGAAGAGTATCGCAGCTAGAAAGATTGCACCTCAGTCAACAATCTATCGCATCATCAAGAACTTCAAGGAGAGAGGTTCCATTGTTGCCAAAAAGGCTCCAGGGCGCCCAAGAAAGACCAGCAAGCGCCAGGACCGTCTCTTAAAAGTGTTTCAGCTGCGGGATCGGGCTACCAGCAGTGCAGAGCTTGCTCAGGAATGGCAGCAGGCAGGTGTGAGTGCATCTGCACGCACTGTGAGGCGGAGACTCTTGGAGCAAGGCCTGGTCTCAAGGAGGGCAGCAAAGAAGCCACTTCTCTCCAGAAAAAACATCAGGGACAGACTGATATTCTGCAAAAGGTACAGGGAGTGGACTGCTGAGGACTGGGGTAAAGTCATTTTCTCTGATGAATCCCCTTTTCGATCGTTTGGGACATCTGGAAAACAGCCTATTCGGAGAAGACGAGGTGAGCGCTACCACCAGTCTTGTCTCATGCCAACTGTAAAGCATCCTGAAACCATTCATGTGTGGGGTTGCTTCTCAGCCAAGGGAATTGGCTCTCTCTCAGTCTTGCCTAAAAACACAGCCATGGATAAAGAATGGTACCAGAATGTCCTACGAGAGCAACTTCTCCCAACCGTCCAAGAGCAGTTTGGCGATCAACAATGCCTTTTCCAGCATGATGGAGCACCTTGCCATAAAGCAAAGGTGATAACTAAATGGCTCAGGGAACAAAACATAGAGATTTTGGGTCCATGGCCTGGAAACTCCCCAGATCTTAATCCCATTGAGAACTTGTGGTCAATCATCAAGAGACGGGTGAACAAACAAAAACCTACAAATTCTGACAAAATGCAAGCATTGATTGTGCAAGAATGGACTGCTATCAGTCAGGATTTGGTCCAGAAGTTGATTGAGAGCATGCCAGGGAGAATTGCAGAGGTCCTGAAGAAGAAGGGTCAACACTGCAAATATTGACTTGCTGCATTAACTCATTCTAACTGTCAATATAAGCTTTTGTTACTCATAATATGATTGCAATTATATTTCTGTATGTGATAAAAACATCTGACAAACACACATAAAAACCAGAGGGCAGCAGATCATGTGAAAATAAAATATTTGTGTCATTCTCAAAACTTTTGGCCATGACTGTACATACATACACACACATACATACATACACACATACATACATACACACATACATACACACACAAAACACATAAAAACTTACAGTTATTTGTCCCTTGTCCTGACGCCACTCTGGAGGGGGCTGGGCCTTGGTCTTCTTCTTTCCCCTCTTTTGCCGCGCTGCATACCTCCTTCCCTGTCCAGTAGTAGCAGCGTGGCATGAGGGAGGAGGCGGGGCCAGCTGGGAGCACACAGGAACGTCCTGAGAGCGTCAGGACGTTAGGGTAAGGCCCCATTCACACGACCGTATGTTCATTTCCGTATCTTATCCACATTTTTGCGGATAAGATGCGGAACCATACGGACCCATTCATTTTTCCATAGGAGAAAAAAAATGCGGAATACACACCGTGTGCATTCCGCATCCATATATTACGGAAGTTCTCCCGCAAAAAAAAGGAAACATGTCCTATACTTGGCCGCAAAACACGTCCGTAGCCCCATTAAAGTCAATGGGTCCGCAAAATTACGGAACACTATGGAAGACTTTCTGTATGACTTCCGTTCCATTTTTATACAGACACGGAATACATACAGTTGTGTGAATGGAGCCTAAAAGTCCGGGTTGCGGCGGTGAGCGGGCCAGGAGAGGCCCGGAGCGCAGGCAGTGCAGGACGCACGGGACGAGATGCATCTTAATGATGCAGAGTAGGGGGCGGGGCCTCCCATGCGCTCCGGGCCCCCCTTGTGCTGCGGGCCCCATAGCAGTGGCGTGGTCTGCCTATATGGTCGGTACGCCACTGAACTGTACTCAGGATCATAATCCCTGACAGAGCAGAGAGGAGGATGAGGCAGCTCTTTAGCTCAGTGTTGTGAAGTAACTTGTCCTCCTGTGTGATTAGGACAGGTTTTGTGTGTACTAATAGGACAGCGGCTATTTTATTTCTCCTAATTATTGCTCCCTAGACAAAATGAGCCATTATAACTAATGAAAGGTATATCGGAATATATTTAGAATAACGTAATATTTACGTATTTTCATTTTCTTAATTCCCGGAGAACCCCTTTAAATAGAGCTCCAAGTCCCTGGATCAGAACCTGATAGAACCATAACTTGGCACTCAATTAGTCAGAAACACTAGCACACAGTAATAGAGTAGCAGAGCAATCAGCCCACTGCTGATCTCCCACAGCACATGCCCCCTACAGGGAGAAACACAGCATTGCATCCTGTTACTAAGGATACTGACACGTCACCAGGGGGCGAGGGTCAGCAGCACATCTTTCTGAGGCTGAGGATCAAGCTGCTGGAGCCCAGACAGATAAGTTTCTTACACGGGGATAGTCAGATGCTCCCAAAAGATTAGATTTGTTGCCCAACCCCCCTCCCCCTAAAAATGATGGGTTGGGCCAACAGAACTCAAGTGTATATATGTGTATGGGGCCCTTAATATTTACACACTTTTGTAGTTTATAATTGAATAATGGTATGATCAATTAGCAGCTTTGCAAAATAATAATTGTATTTTAAATTGAAAACCTTAACTGAAGATTTTTAGAAAATTAGATTTTAATTACAATATGCACTGAAGTACATAAACAGAGTTATCGATGGATTTGTATATAGCACTTTTTAATTGTCATTTCCATGTGTATGATTACTGTCCTATTCTATTGTATAGTAATCAGTCTGAACGTCTCCACGGTTTCCTCTGTCTATTTTTGTATTTTCATGTCAGCTTTATTTTCCTGTGAATTTACTTCTTTGTCCTGTTTCTCAACCTGTGTACCTGTATTGCTGTGTTTTCCTGTCTATTTGTATGTCTAGGTCATTTCCCATTATATCTGCATACCTAGCTCATTATACTTTTTTAAGCATGACAGTTTCTGATTGTTAATAGTTAACATGAAGGGGGTAATTTATCAAGACTGGCGTTTTGATTATGTAGGCCTCTACATAATTTCAGTGTATCCAGTCTAAAAACTGTTCCGTCACATGTATTATGCTTTTTCATATTACAAAGCTTACAAGCATGTCTTTCATTGGGGCAGATGGTGTTTAAAAACAAAACAATGGTTTGTCGAAGCACCCAAAAATTATGCCTCAACGGGGGAAGATCCCTGCTCCTGTTTATACAGATAAACATGTTAATGTGGATAGTTCCGCACAAATGTCAAAAAATTATGATTTAAAGTGCATCTGTCAGCAGATTTAGACTTACAAAGCTTTGATTGACAGGGCCAGGCAGTGAAAACGTTATCACATCTTGCACTGTCAAAGTATAGAGGGCACAGTAGTTGCACAGAGAAGAGAGCCTCTAGGTGTAACAGCAATGCCCCCTTGCTCCTAGAGGCTCATTTGCATATAATAAACTTAATTTTGTTAAAGAGTGTCTGTAGTTGACGCTCCAGAAAAATTGTTTGGAGAGAGGGCCTGTAGGGGGCCCTCCGGAAACATTGTCTTAAAAGAGTGCCAGTTGGCCCTCTAAAAACTTCCCTTTTGGGTCAGCGTTTGGCAATGAAGAGAAGGAGGAGGAGGAGAGGAGAGGAATCGGATACATAAGGAATCTTATTCTTTAGCTGCTTTCCCCCGGAGGAGATTTGAATTCCGGTGAAATCCAGGCTTTGTTCATTTTAATAAGCGTCAGCCTGTCAGCGCTGTCAGTTGACAGGCGTGTACGCTTATCAGTGATGACGCCACCAGCTGCACTGAATACCCGCTCTGACAACACGCTAGCGGCAGGGCAGGCCAGCACCTCCAAGGCGTACAGCGCCAGTTCAGGCCACGTGTCCAGCTTTGAAACCCAGTAGTTGTATGGAGCAGAGTGATCACGCAGGACGTTGGTATGGTCAGCTAGGTACTCCCTCACCATCTTTCTGTACAGCTCCCCCCTACTCTGCCTAGACTGGGGACAGGTGACAGTGTCTTGCTGGGGTGACATAAAACTGGCAAAGGCCTTGGAGAGCGTTCCCCTGCCAGTGCTGGACAAGCTGCCTGCTCGCCTCCTCTCCCCCGCTACTTGGCCCACAGAACCATGCCCTCTGCCGCTAGTGGCGTCAGATGGGAAGGATTGTTTCAGCTTGTGCACCAGGGCCTGTTGATATTCATTCACTCTCATACTCCTTTCCTCTACAGGGATGAGATCGGAAAGGTTTAGCTTGTACCGTGGGTCCAGGAGAGTGAACACCCAGTAATCAGTGTTTGAAAAAATACTTCCAACGCGAGGGTCACGGTATAGGAAGCCTAATATGAAGTCTACCATGTGCTCAAGAGTCCCAACATGCAAGAATTCCCTCTCCTCACTGGCCTGACTCTCCATTTCCTCCTCCTCCTCCTCCTCCTCTTCAGCCCATACACGCTCAAGAGTTAACAAGGACTAAGCATTGGTACCCTCTTCTGTCTCGCCAACATTCTCCTCCTCTTCCTCCTCATCCTCATCCCCCTCCTCCAATACGAGCTGAGAAACAGACCAGAGGGTGCTCTGGCTATCAAGCGACATATCTTCTTCCCCATCTCCTGTGACAAGCGCAAAGCTTCTGACTTCATGCTGAGCAGTGAGTTTTTCAACAGGCAAAGCAGCGGGATGGTGAGGCTGATAATGGCGGCATCGCCGCTGACCATCTGTGTTGACTCCTCAAAGTTGCTCAACACCTGACAGATATCAGACATCCACGTCCACTCCTCATCGTAGACTTGAGGAAGCTGACTGACCTGACTACCAGTTCTGGTGGCAGTTGACATCTGGCAGTCTACAATCGCTCTGCGCTGCTGGTAAACTCTGGATAACATGTTTAATGTCGAATTCCATCTCGTGGGCAAGTTGCACAACAGTCGGTGAGCTGGCGGTTGTAGGCGCCGCTGTGCTGCCCTGAGAGTGGCAGCATCTGTGCTTGACTTGCGGAAATGCGCACAGATGCGGCGCACCTTGGTGAGCAAATCTGACAAATTGGGGTATGTCTTGAGGAACCGCTGAACTATGAGATTGAACACGTGGGCCAGGCATGGCACATGTGTGAGTCTGCCAAGTTGCAGAGCCGCCACCAGGTTACGCCCGTTGTCACAAACAACCATGCCTGGCTTGAGGTTCAGCGGTGCCAGCCACAGATCGGTCTGCGCCGTGATGCCCTGTAACAGCTCTTGGGCGTTGTGCCTTTTGTCACCTAAGCTCAGCAGTTTGAGCACCACCTGCTGGCGCTTACCCACGGCACTGCTGCTGCGCCTAGAGCTACCGACTGAAGGTGCCGTGCCCATGGATGGTAATTCGGAGGAGGAAGAGGAGAAGGAGGAGGGGTTGGAGGAGGAGGAATAGTACATCTGCGAAACTGTGACCGAGGTAGGCCCCAGGGTCAGACTCGGTCCCAGCCTCCACCAAGTTAACTCAATGTGCCGTCAGTGAGATATAGTGTCCCTTCCCGCCATCACTTGTCCACGTGTCCGTGGTTAGGTGGACCTTATCACTAACCGCGTTGGTCAGGGCACGGATGATGTTCTCTTACACGTGCTGGTGTAGGGCTGGGACGGCACATCGGGAAAAATAGTGGCGGCTGGGGACCAAGTACCGAGGGACAGCGACTGCCATCAGGTTGCGGAAAGCCTCAGTCTCTACCAGTCTATAGGGCAGCATCTCTAGGCTCAACAATTTGGAGATGTGGACGTTTAGGGCTTGTGCATGTGGGTGGCTGGAATTGTATTTGCGCTTGCGCTCAAATGTCTGCTGCAAAGACAGCTGAACGCTGCGCTGGGACACATTGGTGGAGGT